>JASANC010004703.1:0-136157 GCA_030248135.1 Theristus sp. LFF4_11
AAAAAATACAAAGGGAAAGAAGTAACACTGTTTTCAGAATAGGTTTTTCGTGTCTACAGCGTATGAAAAGTAGTCGGATAAAAATTTTTTCGCGGCTCCAAGCACAACTTTGGGTGTTCGTTTCGTGTGCACGGTACCAAGTTTGTGGCTTATACTATGCTCGCTGGACGCAGCGAGCAAATTTGAAAAAAGCGCGCGAGGGGATAACGGCTCATATTATGCGTGATGCGCTGTCCGCTCGCTACGCTCGCTCGCGCATCCGCATGATAATCAATATTATATATAACAATATCAATATATCAATAACAATCAATATAATCAATATAATATTAAGTCAATCAAGTTTCATGAAATACGTCAAGTAAGAAAGCACTCGCAGCATAGTTGTTCCAGAGTCGAGGGGTTGGGGGGGGGGGGGGCCGATATAGATAGCTGGAGCAAATTTTCTAGATAGATATATAGCTGGAAAATTTTGGGGGGGGGCCGCGGGGGGGGGGCTGTGGGGGGGGAATTAGAAAAAAAAAAGGTTTTTTGGTTTGGATTGTTGACTCGCAGGCGTTCGCTCGTCGAATTCACTGACGTTCTACGAGTGGGAGAGTCTGCGATTGGTGCGGCGCATCGAAATCGCAGCAAGGACGGTCACCTGGTCAGACAACGGCGATCTCGTGGCGATCACCACCGATGACTCGTTTTACATTCTCAAGTACTCCGCCGACGCCGTCCAGGCGGCCACCGAGGACAAAGTAGGTCGCGCGCGCTCCGGCTTGTTTCATGTCATTTTATGTCGCGAGAAGCAAGAATCCCAGTTGGAACAGCGTAGAATACGGAGACAGCCTGTCGCTGTTGCGCACTGCTATTGTACGTACACCTGTACACGGTTGCCGGTTTCGTGTTTTTCTCATTCTTTCTCGTTTGATTCATCAGATTACGGAAGACGGCATCGAGGATGCGTTTGACGTGATTGGCGAGGTGCAGGATGTGGTGAAGACGGCGCTCTGGGTGGGCGACTGTTTCGTTTATACGACAGCAGCGAACCGGCTCAACTATTACGTCGGTGGCGAGATCGTCACTATTGCGCATCTCGATCGGCCGCTCTATTTGCTTGGGTGCGTTGACAGAAATGAACGATTCCATGCATGCAATCAAACTAAAAAAACGTTCAATTTGTGCATGCTCGCATGCTGATTGGCAACGTCATGCTGGGCAGGATCAATCAGTGAGCGCAGTTTAAAAGCAGCGAATCAGAAGTTTTGCTACGATTTAGAGTTCATTAAAAACGCTGCAAGTCTATTGATTGATTCACTGTTTTTGTGCCCGCAACACATTTCTCGTTCGTCTGTGCAGCTACATCGCCAAGGACTCGCGTCTGTACGCGGTCGACAAAGACCACAACGTCGTCTCGTACCAGTTGCTGGTCTCAGTGCTCGAGTACCAAACGGCCGTCATGCGACACGACTTTGACAGCGCCGACAAAATCCTGCACGTTATACCAAAGTCAGACATTTGCCTGTTCACATTTGTGTTGTTCTTGTTTATGGTGCGCAGCGTGTGGAGCAAGCAATTTTTGTGGTTTCGATTTGTTTTGTTTTCTGGATTACGTTGTCTAGGATGTGAATACCAAACGGCCTTTTCGTTTGTATGTGTATTTGTATTCTCTATGCGTGTGCAACTGCTTGTTGCCGGTGCCGACACTGCACCGGAGTTCACCGTGTGTTTTGTGCGTGCAGAGACCAACGGACGCGTGTCGCTCATTTCCTCGAGAAGCAAGGCTTCAAGAAGCAGGCACTGGCAGTGACACAGGACCCGGAGCACAAGTTCGACCTGGCCTTGCATTTGGGCGACTTGAAGGTCGCCTATCAGTTGGCCGAGCAGGCCGACAGTGACGAGAAATGGAAACAGCTCAGTCATGTTCGTTTGATTCTGCTGATTCCGTTTCATTGCGTTGCTCGATGTTTCGATGCCCCGAATATTCGATGTAGGGGCGATTATTGTCGTGTTCCTTTCGGAACTGTGCTTTGCGGCAGTGGATGTTGGTTGCGAAGTGGCTGTCTGTTGTTGTTGCAGGTTGCGAGCGGGCGCAGTGAGCTGCCGTTGGCCGGCGAGTGCCTCGGGCGTGCGCACGACTACGGGGGGCTGTTGCTGCTCGCGTCCTCTGCCGGCTCCGGGCATCTCATGGCGAAACTCGCCGGTCTGCTGTTGCTTTCGCTTGTCGTGCTCGAACATCGATCAGCAACTCAAAGAGACCGAACATGCAGGCCTTACAGAAAGTCTGTGCGACATCGAAGGTCACATGAAAATTGTGGTTTTCAGCGGAGTCGAAGGCGTCTGGCCAGAACAACGTGTCGTTCATCTCGCATCTGCTGATGGGCAGACTGGACGAGTGCCTGCAGATTCTGATCGACACCGACCGTCTGCCGGAGGCTGCCTTCTTTGCGCACACTTACTGCCCCTCGCAGATCACACGTGTGCTTGAGCTCTGGAAAAAGAAGGCACGCACGCTGCAAATCGTGAACTGTTTTGTCATTCACTACCTACAGTCAGTCGCTCAAATTATAGACAATCAGCTGATTGGTTGGTGATCACACGTGATGTATTGGTAAACTAAAATGGGCACGGTACAAGATTTGCAACGTGATTCAGGTGGCGCCGTCGCAGCCGAAGATGGCGCAGTCGCTGGCCGACCCGACCGCCTATGAGAATCTGTTTCCGGGGCTGGCGGACGCGCTCAAGGGCGAGCAGTACGTGCGACGCCTGGCTGAACGCCACATTCCAGCGAGCGTCTCCGTGAAAGTGCCGCCGAATGCGCAGCGCAATGTCATGCAGGTGAGCTATTGTGCTTGTGCGCAGTGCGCACGCGTGATCAATCGGAAAAACTAGCCGAAAAATGATGTGTTTCGAAAGCTCAAGTACCCTGATGTGTCTTTGTACTTAGGAATCAGGCTAAGACGTTGGAGACCAAAAACGTTTTTGTTCAAAATTTGATTTGATAAAAATTTTACACACACACTCCGAAATGGTCGACATAGTGGTGACATCTGAAAACAGCAAAAGCTGTCGAATGTTACAGGAGATGTCGGAGGCTGAGGCGTCGGGTGTGTTGCAGTTTGACGAACACGGAAAACTGGTGAATCTGAGGGCACCCACGCAGCAGCAGGCCGCCCCGCCGCCGTCGCCCCCGCGGAGTCCACGCGAAAAACCACCTGCACCACCACAACCGGCCGGTTGGTCCTCATGTGTACTGTGGTTGTGTCTGTCTCGGTTGTGTTGTTGTTCTGTGTGCCAGTTTCGAATGAATCCTGTTATGCGGCGCGCAATGTTGTTTTTCGTTTCAATGAAATCACTGATTTTGCAGTGCTCGATGATGATGGGTTGAATGAACGGGCGCACAGCCATTCACGCACATCGGAGGTGAGTGAGTGTTGGTGTGGTCGCTGAAAACGCTGTAAACACTGTTTCAACTGTATCACTAGTGAGTGTTGAAACAACTGAGCAGGACAAAAGAGAAACAAACACATTCGGTGGCGCGTGCCACTGTTTCAACTCCCAAAACTTGTCAGACACCTTTGAACTTTGGATGGCGCCTAAAAGCGCAGCTCAACCGCAATGTTTTGCCATGTCAGTCCTCCGACGAGCGAGAGCAGCCAGACGTGGCGCGTGTGCGTGCGCCTCCCGATTTGGTGCCTCCGCAACGCGCCAACGGCGGCCCACCCGACCTGGCGGCCGATGTTGCAGCCGATCGTGTGGCGCCCGATTTCGTGCAAGACTCGCAGAGTGGACCGGTTCGTGTGCGCGCGTTGCTGCATAGTGTTTCACAGTTGAGGTGCTCTGCGTTTTGGCGGAAACGAAAAGTAGAAACAGAAAAAAGAACAAGAACATGAACAAATATGGTGGGGTCGCATCCCTCAGCCGTGCCGATGGTGTGCTCGTAAATGCAAGTGCCCCACGTTCCACACACACCGTCGCACGGGTATGTTGCCATGCTTCACATCGACCGTAGTCAGTCCAGCTGCTGTACTATTGCGGCGCAGCAATTGAAGAAGCTTTGATTCGCTTCAGGACGACCCGACGCAGGAGCACAAGAAAGATGACGACGACGCGTTCGACTGGGAGGACGACGAGGACTTTGGCGACGCTGAGGACGTGGTCGACCCGGGACACGAGCACAACGACATCAACCTGGACGAACTGCACCTGGACGACGAAGATTGACTCGTGCTTGACGCCACTCACGCACCTTTGTAGGCACTTTACGTTCACATCACAAGAAACCGTTTCGTTGTTATTGTGTTTCAGATATTTTTTGTTATTTATTGGTTGGTGATCGACAGATTGAGTTTTGCTAGCAGCTGCACTCACTCTCAAACTGGCTTACTTGAACGCGTTGTTGCTGTTGTTTTACTTTGTTTGCTGGAAGTCCGGCGTCTTTTTGTTGCTTATTATCTGTTTGCGGTTGGGTGAATGCAGTGTACACGGACTGAACGTGAACTGCAAAACAATGAATTGTTGGCTTTTTGGATGAAACTTTTGTTACCGTCGTCGATGATAACACTGCGGTTGAATGTTTTTGTAATTGTCGGTTCGTGCCAACATGTTCACATGTGGAATGTTTGTTATGTGATCGATTACTAGCATTTGTAACGACTGGTGGCGGTGATGTTCTTTGGTTCTCATTATTATTTTTTTTATTTTCAAGTGAAATGCCTTGTGAGTGCGACGACAGTTTGTGATCGTTATGTTTCGGTGGGGTTGCTTTTCTTATTACGATTTCTTTGGAACCTGGGATATACTGGCAGACAAAATATTGTGATGGGCTGTTGCTCAGCCTGTGCGTTTATTTTTTATTTACCAATTTTCATTCCACCCATTTTTTCGGTGACATTTGACGAATGACTGTTTCTTTTTTTCACATCGTTGGAAAGTATAAAAGCAAACTTCTCATTGGAAGGTGTTTTTGTTTCAGTTAAACAACAGTTGCATGGAGAAGAGTGCTGCGAAAAATGCAGAATATTTTTGTCATCCAGTGCTTCAGCGTGTGACAAATGTTTGAAGAGAACGGTGCTTGTGATTGGCCAGATTGCAACGGGATTGCGGCTCGTGGATGTTTGCAATGGGCAGGCATGCCTCGCTCGGGTCAACGGGTGACATGCACACGGGCAAACCGGACGCACGGTGGATGACTGCTGCGAGTGGAGCGACTGCCGTTGGTCGGGTGCTGCGTGACGTCACGTGCACTCGCCCACCCGTGACCGTGCGTTTCGAATATCATTGTGTTGTGCTCGTGTGAGCTTATTAGCACATTTTTTCTTCGCTTGTGGCATCACTAAAAAATCTGTCATTATTTTGAAAGCCTTAACTCGCCTCCAGTTTGGCTATGCATCATTCTGCAGTCTTTCATTTTTATGAAATTGCTGAAATTGTTTTCATACCTTTGCTGAGTTGTTTGTTCTTCCCGTTCGTAAAAACCAGTTGGTCTAAACAGTGGTTTGCAAGAAATTTGATCGCTGAGTTTCAATTTTAGCAGGCAAGCAAATCGTGTGAGTGAAGGACCGGATTGTCGGACAGTGTGATCGAGTTACTCGAAAATCATTCTTTCCATTGCCCGACATGGAAATTCAACAAGTTGCTGTACCTGGCAACTGAGTCGTCGACATGCGTGGTGCCCTGGCGTTGCAACTGGTTCTCCTCACAGCTGGGCCTTCTTTCATCGCCGGTTTGCATTTTTTACTGAAGTAACCATGAACGCTGGTTTGTGAAAGTTTTTCTCTTGCAGGCTCAAGTGAAAAGTCGCACATGCAGAAGCTTGTGGCGCAGTTGTTGGCCGACTACGACAAGCGTTTACGGCCAGTCCGTAATGAGAGCACGAAAACAGTGGTCAAAATGAGTGACGATATGCACTCCTTCGATAAATTTGTAATTTGAATGTTTCAATAGTATTGTTTTTACAGGTTCCGTACAAAGTTGAAACTGTGAAAAATAGAGATCAGTGTCACTAAAAATTGCACCCTTCCACCGTTTTTTGTTGGAAATTATTTTATTTCAGGACGAGGCGGAGGAAACGTTTTCCGTTCAGAAGTTCATGAAATTGGTATGTTGGCGCTTGCAGTGTGTGCTTAATTAGTTAGTTAAGTTTCCCATTTTTGGGATTGAGTTGTAAGATTTTCTTTGCTAGAAATGGAAAGACGAATATTTAACTTGGAACCCAACGGACCACGGAAATATTACTGCGATTCATCTGCCTGCGGATCAACTGTGGACCCCCGATTTATTTTCAATTAACATGTGCGTCAAACGCTTCTTGGCAGTTTTGTTTTTCTCAAATCGTTTGGTAGTTTAAATATTTTCATTTTGCTCTTTTCCTTTGCATGATGCTCTTAATCAAAATTTTTTACCGTCATGACCTTCGAAATTTCAGAAAAAACCTGAAGGAGATTATTCCAGTGAGATCCTGGATGGCCACAATAGATCACTCCGGTCTGGTACGACTTAATATCCCAGAAATAGTGACATTCAGTTGTCCGATGGAATTAGAAAAGTTTCCGATCGATTATCAAGTAAGTAAAAAGCAAGTAGTCACCGACCGGAATTGCGAAAGCAAGTGTTTTTAGAACTGTAACTGGGAATACATGTCGTTCACCTACGACGCTAAGGCGCTTGGGATAGACTATGAACAGAGCGATCCCGATGCTGGTATATTAGAATGCAACCGTGTGCGCAGTGCAGGTTTGCTTTTGGAAATGAGTTACTCCAACCAGATTTGTTAGCGTGTTCGTGCGATCAGTTTTTTTGCAAGTTGTAAACGATTGTAAATTTTGATTTGATATGATCAGCTCTGCTCAGAACTTAAAAAACTTAGGTTTAACTCTGTTCAGAATGGATGGTCGAGGAGTGTACCGCCAAAGCGGAGGTGCATAATTATGGCCCACCCGGAACGACGTTCTATATCTTCGCACGTGTCCACTTCACGTTGACGTTGAAACGCAAATCCGCCTACTACGTGATGACGCAAATGTTGCCGACAGTGGTGATTTCAACGCTGACGTTTGTTGGATTGTTTACACCGTCTACAAGTGAGGGCAACCGCGAAGAGAAGGTCTGCATGCGAAGTGTTGTTCACCTGTGCGCAGTGTCTGTCTATTGAGAAACTTCTTACAGTGAAAAAGAAAGTTTTTGCAGGTGTCGCTTGGTCTAACAGCGCTGCTAGCATTCGCCGTGGTGCTGATGAGTCTGGCAGACACGCTGCCAAAGAATTTTACACAGTATCCCATGATCGGTTGGATGTTGTGATTTGGCTCCGTTTTATATTATCTTTCATTTTGGTCCCGGTTCTCTATGCCTTTGCACACAGGGATAGGAAAAACGTTTCAAGAATCCGCGGGAATTCAAAATTGGGTTACGGTAGCTGACGAAAGACGTCGGATGACGTCATGCGTCTGGTTTGGTGTCCGGCTTTTCCCCAACGCGTGAAACTTTTGTGCACGCGGTCTTCCTGTAACGATAATAGATGTAGCGCTATGAACACTGCTGTCAAGCAAAACGAACAATACTATCAAACGAATGATTTGCTGCGGCAATTTCAGTTGTGTTCATCATGATGCACATGTACCTCGTGTGCGTCGCAACACTGATCACAGTGTTCATCATGCATCTGCACACCGGATCACTGCGCATACCAGAGCTGGCAATGAGGCTCCTGCGAGTGAAGCGGTTGCGTTCGATTTATCAGGTTCAAATTTTTAAGTTTCGTCAAACTCAAACTACGTTAATCACTGCAGTATTGTTTTGTTGCTTCTCAGATACCGACAAAAGTGGCAGCATCCAATGTGTCGGCATCTTCATCGGAACTGGTGTTTTTACTTCACAAATTTTTATATCTATACAATGCGTAGCTTCGTTCATTACTTGTGAAAGTTTCTCTCCGAACAAACATGTTTTTTAGCGTGATGCTGTGGCAGCCGTGCAAGACCAAATTGCATCATTACGCAGTCAACTGATAGATCAGACTGGAAATGCCGAATGGGATGCTCAGAGAAAAATGTTTTGTTACCGACTTGACAACTGCTGTTTGATTGGTTTCCTTATCACTAGCTTGCTGTGGTCGGTGTTCATTGTTTTGAGTACCTGACTGTGGTCGCTGCAAATCTGCGATCTGCAGTGCAGCCAAAGCCAGCTGCTAAAAATATAGATATTGATATGATACTGTTAGGCGCAATGTGACATTCCGAGTTCACTTAAACCAACAAATCAAATTATTGCGTTGGCTGCTGTAAATTACTGGCTCAGCAGGCATCAATTTTTACACTGTCATTCGCAGACGTGATATTTGGTCACCAATACATATGCACACTTGCATGAAAGCTGATGAAATGTGAAAACTGGGTGATAACAATTACTTCAGTGGGTGAGGAACAGCTGGTTTTTTCAGTTATTGCCAGTTTTGTATAAAATTTAAAAGTTTCAGCTGATCGACTGGGACAACTTAATTAAATTGATTGCCCGTTTCTTGTCCTAATTGAGCGGCACATTTGCTATTGTATCATGCATGGTGCACATGGTATTGCTACTATTGTACGTACTGAGTAGGCGGTCAACCAGTCGTTCATGATGAGAGACACCAGCAAAACGAGCAACGGAAATCTAGTCTTAATGAAGCTAATGCAAATATACGTATTTGGAAAGCCGTCCGATTAATAAGTGAGTTGATGACAGTGAGTGAGTCTGTTGCTCATCCAGCTCTTTCGAAGTGCCTCAGGCATAATATACGCTAGCTTTGATCAGTGATCGTGTGAGCAGCGGCACAAACGGCGTTTCGGTGTCATGTCAGAACAGCTCACGAGGGGTGCTTCAGACGTGTAGGTTGCTTGTGAAGCGGCTTACAAGCTTCAACATAGCTGATAAGCAATGTGACCGCGTGCTGTGTGCATGTGCATGGACGTAGCGTTGAAATTCGCGCTTGTTTTTATTACGCGCTCGCGCCTGCAAATGTGTTTGTGCAAACGCTGTGTCTTCTGAATGGATATGCGAGTGGCTTGCACATATGTGCTGTGCATGGTGCGCTGTTTCGAGCGTAGCGCTTTCATGGACTAACAAGATTGCTGTTGTGTTGCTGCAGGTGTGTGTGTATAGATATCTTGCGCTTATGTATCAATAATAAAGCACATGTATCCGTTATGTTGATGACAGCCGTCAGGATGCACACGCGTTCGCGAATGCATGCAAGATACAAATGCGTATGCTCATAAGCAACATGTGCACTCGCTCGCTGCTGCCATTACGACGCTGTGCGGCTGCTGTCCGTTTCATGCACCGTCATATCAGTGATGCCGTTAACGGATCACATCGCAAGCGCCAAGCAACACCTCGTGAAATTTGATCAATATTGCAGGCTGTGGCTGCCTTGTGAAAACGCAAAGTTTTATTCTCTCATTAAAAATCAATCACTTTTTTTATGTTGGGATTGTGTTGAATCTCAGGCACAGGTTAGGTACAGATTTGTATGTACAGGCTGTATGTCTTGTTTTTGCCTCGTTTGCTGCAATTGCCTTCTATGTATTCTTTTCATCATTTCTGATATTTCCAGTTTTGTAATGGTAAAAAGGTTTAATAAACGCATGAACACTAAAAACAGATATAAAATAAACACGAACTATTTTGCGCAATTTATTCTGTTTATGCTATGCACACTGCTGAAATCATGCTTCCCTACTTTGGTCATAAAATTAAACCAATATAAGTTCAAATTTTGGGTTCGAATGATTTTTGTGGTCCTGAACGTATTGTAGATGCGAAATTTCGAATTACCTTTAATGCCAGTGCAAAACTTCACGAGCACGCCAAATTGCTGTCAAAATATACTTATGTAGGGCGTGAGCATTACGTAGGTGCAATATTACAGCTCGCATACAATATCGGTAACCTCAAACGAGCTAAAATTGACATCAAATAAAAAAAAGTTGAACTTTGTCGATGACATTTGTCGTACAGTTTTTAACTTGACCAACGACAACGCTTGTCTGATCTGCTCGACTATGGTTGAAACATGCTTGGGCTCCCTTTTGAGTGCCGGTAGCTCACGGACAGCGTCATCATCAAAACAGAGTAAATCATGTACACTCAGGCACGCTGCTTATTTTTGTATGTGTACGTCAGCTCTTATTTATGCAAAGCAGTTTTAGATAAGAACTTATTTGGTTATTCAGGCGATTTTAGCCCTGTATTTGTTTTTTTATTTTCTACTATGTTCTTGTGGCATACATGTGCGTTTTCTGTTGTTGCATTGGCATCAGCGGAAAACCTTGGACTGAATTCCCAGATGGACTGCGCACCTATGTTCCACGTCTATTCATTTTGTTTCCGCACATGTCTGCGTGGGATGGTTTTATATGATAAACGATCCAGTTTTTAGCTTTCACGGTTTTAACTGCAAAATTTGAAGTGTTTCCACCAGCTTTTTTGTGAGGCACTCATTAGCAACGAGCAAACTGTTTGTAAATTTTCAGCAACCTAAAAGTTGCCTTGACAACGTGCGCACTTACACTATCAAGGCCGGCATAATGCGTCGGCTTGCATTTGATCATTCAAACATGGCGGCGTGTTGCTAGAATTGTCTCGTGTAATCTGGTCGGGTTGGGTGATACTTGAAACTACTGTGAAGCTGCGCGACTAATTAACTCGACGCTGCGTACAAGACAAGCCACGGCGCAGCAGACGACGGTCATGTTAGGTGCATAAACAAGTGAGAGTGCGTTTTGCACAGTGGTGCTGTGCACTGAACGGAACCAGAAAATGGCACACGCACACCGCTGCAATAGACACATACATTGTACGCCGCAGTTTTCATCACTGCATTTGCTGCACTTTTATGATTGCAAGCATTTACCGCGCAGCATATACGCGTCTTTCTGCCTCTTTAGAGCGTGATAACCACAGTTCTTCATTCCGTGCTTGCGCATTTCATTGTCTTCAGCTGCACCGACAGAGACAGACACAACTCAGGCCCACATACTTGTACAAAACGCGAAGCCGACTGAAGCGCATTGTGTGCACGAGCGGTGTATGTGTGATGTCTGAGTTGTCGCCAGTGACGCGCCGTCAACAGCGTTCAGCAGAGCTTCCAGCGGACAGTGCCGAGTCGCGTGACGCCCTCAAACGGCGCGTCGTCTGCGGCGATCTCAGCAAACCCATCGGCCAGCTGCGTCCGCGCGCCGTCAAATGGATCATCGCGACGTCCAGTGCATCAGGTCGATCGGCCATGCCCATGCCTGCCGTGGGCGTGTGCGCCGCTTTTGGCCGATGCAAACCACGAGCGTTGCGTTTCAGATTTCGAGCTCGAGCGCACCGTGTTCTGGCGCGACGTGTTTCCCGAGCTGCAGCAGCACTGCGCACAGTCGCACGTTGAGCTGTCCGCTGTGGACCCGTTTCTCGCCGGCGACGATGAAACGCTGTTGGATGGTGACCGTCTGGAGAGACTGCTGGAAGAACTCGTGCACAGCCATGAGAACTTTCAATCACTATACTTATTGGTACGCTAGTTTGGTGGTTCGTTTTCAAATGGCCGTTGACCAAAGAACTATGGCATATTCCACTTTCAGTGCTTTATCGGCGAGAAATACGGCAAACCCGTTTTGCCGGCGACCATCAAAGCCGACGTATTCAGTGCCATACGCACCGCTGCTTTCGAGGCGAATTGTGGTACTTATTTTCGTGATTTTTTTGTTGAGAATTGTACACAAATATTTTCTTTCGAAGATGTGAAATGTTTGGATGAATGGTACACGCTGGACAACAACGCGATGCCTCCTGTGTATGTGCTACAAACGGAGCTGGGCACTCAGTAAGCGAATTAAAAAAAACATTGTTTTATTTGCAGTGGGATTTACTTTGAAATACATAAAAGGACCCTGGGCGAAAAAGAGCGCGACGCGTTGAGCAGAGTCGTCGTAACTGGAGCACACGTCGCACATAGCGATGGCCTCGTGAATCAAGTAAGCATCGGCTTCTCTTGACTTATAAAGTGTTGTTATTCTGTCTGAAAATCTGCAGGTCAACACGAAACAGCAAGAACGTTATTTTCTGTCAGCATTGGACAGAATTGTCCGAACCGCGTTGTCGTTTGAAGACGCCGAGAAGAACATTATGGTGGTTACACGAAAATATATCGGTTGGTCAAATTAATTGTCAATCGAAAAATGTGAGTCAGTGTGAGAACGAATGAAAACGTTTGAAAACGCTGCAAGGTTTGTTGTTCAGGTAAAGACGTACAAAACACAAAAGACACCTCGATTCGTGAGCGATTCGGCAACAGCGACATTGCGAATGTGCCGTCGGTTAGCAGTGCGAAACGACTAGCTGAACTGCAGAACCAGCTGAGTGCCACCGTCGGCCAATCGTCATCCATGGTGATCACGGCTGAGTGGCCGGCCGACATGAGCTACAGTAGCTGGCTAAAATCGAAAGAAAAAGAACGCTACGTGCAGAGATTCAGCGAAACATTGCTGGCAAAACTCCGTCATCACCTCGAACCGTTGGTTGTTCTTGGCAACAGCAGTTTATTTGGTGCTTCCTCAACTGCAGTGGGTGTTACCGATAGTCCTGCCAGAATACGCCTGCGTAAAAGTGTGTGCGCAGCCGTTGCATCGAAATTGGTCTTTTTGACTTTGCAAGACACATTTTCTGGCACCGAAAACTGTTTGTTTTTAAGGTAGTCAACAAGCGGTGGTAGACCAAGTGATTCGAAACACCTACCGCGATGCGTTCGCTCATGCTCATTATGCGAGTGCGCATCGGCCGAACAGACTGGTGGGACAATCGAAGTGGTTAGCGACAGTGAAAGAACAAACGCTCAAATCGTTCTCGTCCGATGCCGGATCCGTGTTTCATGTACGAACACGTTGCGTACAATTATTGACGTTGTCAAGCACTCTATATCTAATACAGCACACGACACGGCAAGACCGTAGACATTCCTGTCTGGTGTTACCAATGCGGTGCATCCCGCATGCATCCTAAATATGGTGTTATAAGTTTGAAAACAAACTGTTTACAGGTATCCGGTGGCGAGTGTTGTGGCAAAACGGCGATGCTCTGTGAGCTGGCGCACACGTTGCCGGGCTGGTTGAACGCGAGTGCGACGCACAAGCTGGGCGAGACAGCTGGCACGAGTCGGGTGATCACGGTCGTCCGTTTCGTGCAGCTCACCGCCGGCACCACGTACGCACACGAGCTCTGGCGCTCGATCTGTGTGCAGCTGTGTTGTGCGCTCAGTTTGGTGCGCTTTCGACAAAAACTCCGTTTCAACTTGAACTGGAATATTCTGGTCGTCTGGAATCTGTGTGTTCGCTGATGCAGGAATGTTCAACGTTCATTAACGCGCTTCGCTTGACACATTTGACGCGTTTCATGGCGTTCTGCCTCGAGCGTGCAGCAGCGGACGGCCACAAAGTTGTGCTCGTTGTGGACGACGTTCACTTGCTGAAGTATTCGGCGTCCGAACGTCAGTCGCTGGATCCAGCGCCGGCCGAGAGTTCGCCGCAGCTGCCGATCGTGCCCGAGCGATTGCCTGCGAGCTGCCTGATCGTGGTGAGCAGCAGCAGCGCCTGTGCGCCTGTGACGGCGTCCGCAATCGCTCAGTTGACGTCTGGACGCTTGAACGCATCGTCCGACTCTTCATCGAAACCGACTACAGTAGACAAAACGGTCGTTGAGTTTCCGTTAGCACAGTTGACAGATAAGAATTTGGCAATGTTGTCGACGGAACTGCTAAAAGCGAACGCTCGATCGTTAACAACGGACCAGCTGCGTCAGATGCACCAGCAGTTTGACAGCAGTACCAATTCGTATATAAGCACACCGTTTGGAGCGTTGCTGTTGGCTCAAAACTGTTGCTCAATGACGTCGTCATCAGGCGACATTCCATCTGCTAAACGACTGCTGCTCGTAAATGGTAATGGCCAGATAGTTTTTATCAGTTTTTCAGTTTTTATTATAAATTTTGTAGAGTTTCAGTTTGTTTTAACGCTGTTACGCTTGCAGATACGACTGAAAATGACAATCAAATCCACAATGATGATGAAAAATCTCTACTTGGGCTGGAATCTGTTGTCATTGATAGGCTACAGGTTATTTAATTTGCCTTATTATTGACATTTGATTGCTAACTTGTTATCAGATCAAAGTCGTCACGTCATTTCAACCGCAAATGTACTGTGTTTTTAAGGCGCTAGAAGAGCGGTATGGCGTTGACGCCGTTGCACACACGTGCCGATACTTGAGTGCCAGCCAGTCGCACGGGATATCAGAGGCTGAACTACTATCACTGCTGTCTGTTTGTGACCCGCCGTGTGTACAGAGTCTGTTGACAAAACGAAAGTCACCGGTAGCGTTGTCGTTTCCGATGGATATTTGGATCGATATGAGGAACAGTCTTGGTTTGTACAATTAGCTAAAACATCGCCTCTGCATTCGTTTTTTTATTGTGTTTCATTCAATATAGACATATTGCTGGATTCGTTTGTCACGGATGATCGTCTGATTTATCGTTGGGCGCATGCGGCTGTCGCAAAAGTTGTGTCACATCGCTATCTGACGAAGGCGCATGACATAAAGGTTGTGCACAGCTTCGTTCGGCTTTGGTTCGACATTTCATAATTTATGTCTCACTCTGTTAATTCCCCTTTCTCTTCATGTGGCGATTCCTCCACTGGTCAGCAATGACGTCTGACCAAGTGACTGGCAGACGACTGCGTTTAGTACCGGCAGATGGAATATGTTTCTCACCACAGAGAGTGCATGACGATCTGTCGAATCTGTTTCTGAACGCGTGGTGCGCAGAAGAGGAGTCTGAAGCAACGTCGAGCGAGCTGACTGCGCCGGCGAGCGCTCGTCCGCGGCGTGCACTCAGCTCGGCAAGCACGTGCAGCCGCTCCACGTTCGCCTCAGCCAAGTATCCGGTGCTGCCGCAGCCGACGCTCGCCTCACCGGCCGCCAACGTCAGGCGTGTTCGGTGCCTCTGGTACCAGCTGCTGCGAGCAGGTAGAACACGCTCGTGATGTTGGTCGTTCAGTAAAAGAAGTACACAATTATTGCTGTGAACCGTCAGGCGACATCGATCGAATGAAACGGCACAGTCTGTGCAACTTCACTTACCTGGACGAACTGATGCGAGCACTCGGTCTGGCGCACACGCTCTCTGTTTACGAGGAAGCGCGCGCGCAGCTGCTCGACCACGACGTGCACTACTTCTACACGCACGTCTTCAAGCCGGCCGTGCGCACGCTGCTCTCCGACCAGCAGCAGCTCGCCTCGGAAGTGATCGCCCGTCTGCGCTACACCATCGGTGAACTGATGTTGATGTCATAAACAGAGTACCTGAAAAAACGGCACTAGATCTAGTCTGGTGACATTGTAGACATATGAAATTCAGTCCACAGTTTCAAAAATGAAGTTTTTTGTGTCAATACCAGTAATATTCCTTTTTCAACAGTAGTTCAAAATTGAATTCAAAAAAATTTAAAAATTAAAAAACCACAGGCAAAAACAGCGTGATCTTGAACGGCATGATTGAGCAAGCAATGCGCGCCGTCGACAACTACCATGAGCGGCCCATGCTGGTGCCACTGAGCTGTTGGGTGAAGCCGCCCGTGGTGCCACTGGTTTGTCGCATGAAACTCGCTCACTGGCAACCGAATGGTTGGACGGTGCTGCAGGTGCATTCTTCAAAAATGACTCGTTTCATTGTGCGACTGGATGAATACAACAATCACATTGTTGCAGCCGACAGTGAATGATCAGCACATATTGATAGCTGGACTGTCTGCTAACTACAAAGACATCGTCATGTATCACGTGCCTTCCGAAACATTGGTCAAAAGTTTCACAGGTTTGTTGCTTCACTGGTATTGCAGCTCCACCCTTTCTCGGCTTGCTCATCATAAATTTTCTTTTACTACACAGGTCACACTGATCGAGTCACCTGTCTAGCGATATCCAAAACGGGCCAGTTTTTCATCAGTGGCAGTTGCGACAAAACCGTGCGCAGTTGGGATCTGATACAGGTTTGTTTGTGTGGGTTATTTAGCGACACGGCTAGCTGCCGCTTGGTTTCAGTTTTTCTTTGGACATGGAAATGCATTCAGGGCACGTGCACGTGGCAGGCGTCCGTGCACGACGCGCGTGTCGCTTGCATCACTCTGTCCAACAACGACAAGTTTGTGGTCACTGGCTCTGCCGACCAAACCGCCAAAATGACACTGCTTGACACGGGCAAAGTTGTGCGCACATTTCCAAATCACACGGGCACTGTCACCAGCGTGCTGCTAACAAGCGACGCTGAATGGCTGATCACTGGTAAAACAACGCAGCTTTTGTGCCACCAGTTTTTTTTTCAATTTTGCAATTTTAATGACTGAAGAGATTCGAGGTTTTCTTTGAATCAACGCGTGTTTGTTTGTGAGGTTGCGGTGACTTTGTTGTTACGCTGTGGAGCGTTGCTACCGGGGTGGAGGTGTCAAAGTTTGGCAGTTTAATGGCGCCAATAACGTGCATGGCGGTGACGAGCAACGATGCGTTCGCCCTGGTGTCTTGCGAAGATGAAACGCTTCGAGTGATCAGTTTGGTCTCCGGAACTGAACTGCTTGAACTGCAAGGTATTCTCACATGAATCATTTATGTATTGTAACACCTGCACAGTTGAAGGGCATGCATGACGCAGTTTTTGGTGACGCGTAGCTGTTGTAAAACTTAGCTAAGCGGTCACTACTTCGTGAATGCAGCGTTATGCCATGTTGTTTGAAGTGTATGTGCGTTTAAAAAGCCTCTTTAATGTTTTAAGGCCACGAGGGCAAAGCGCATTGCTTGGTCACTGGGCAGGATGACTGTCAACTGTTCGTTGGCTGTGACGGCGGTCGCATCTACGTGTACGACTTGCACAACGGCGACGTGCTGAATGTGCTGCAGTGCGAGGGCACGCACACTGTTTCTTCCTTAAAGGTAACACCACCCTTAATCCTTCATATTCTTTTGGTCATGGCCATGATGTCGTTGTTCACCAGTTCACGTTCAGTGGAAAACGGAAGAAATCGTATGCGGAAGGAAAAGTGAATTCAAAGCAACTGAAATCGGCCACCTTGCGTTTGCAGGTGACTCGCGACGGCTACTTTCTGATGTCCGCCAACGGCGAGCACGTGCACGTGTGGTCGGTGCAGCCGAGCAATGCGAAACACGACAAACTCGGCCGTGCCTTCAGCAAAGCAGCAACAGCGAACGTGCTCGAGCACAGCGACCACCAGCAGCAGCACATCACTGCGGTCGCGTTGTCGCGGGACCGACGCTACTGCGCTTGTGGTCGGCAGTGTTGCGTGTCTCTGTTACAGACTGTCACTCCAGGCAACCAACCCGTAACAGCTGCACTGCAAGCATTACAGGCACCAAGTCAGGCGTGGTCGCGTTGTGGGACCTCGAGTCATGCCAGTGCGTCTGGACGGCGGCGCACGACGGCGAGCACTGGGTGAGCATCGTGCAGTTCAGCCCGGAGATGACACGTCTGCTCAGTGGCACACGCGACGGCATCGTGTCCATCTGGTCGATGCTCAATGGCGCGCTGCTGAGACAAAATGCGGTAACGCTTTTCATTCGTGCGAATACGGTACGGCCGAATAAATAACGGTAGTCCTTGTATTCTCCATCAAGGCGGGATCAGTCGCAGATTTGGAGTTGTCTTTTTCAAGAATGCCTAGATAATTTCCAAGCGTCTGTGCAAGGGAGAAAGGATGAACAGAATAGCACGAAGAACCAATTAATCTGAAAACACACATCAACTTTAACCCACAATTGGGTTTCTGAACGTCTTTTTCTTTTATTCAAATTTCGCGCGCTCCTTGCACCCTGAAAAAAGCTCCCATGTTTACTTGGCCATTCTGTAATTTTTTTCACGACAACTGCAAAGTTTCTGTGCTTTATCAAAGCAGACCCATCACTCCGGCAAGAAGATTGTGGCGCTGCAAATGCGAATCGATCAGAGTGTGCTGCTGTCGCTTGATGAAATGAGCACAATGGCGCTGTGCAAGCTTCATCCCAGCGCAGAAGAGCTGGACGAGAAAGACGCGAGAATGGAGCAGTTCCTTTCAGTTGCCGGCATGAAACCGCCGTTGCGCCTGTTACCCAGCGGGTCGGAGCTGGTCGCACACTCAGCAGAATCGAATAAAGAGTGAGCAGAAATTTATAAAGAAGATCCGCTTAAGATACCGAGTGTCAGTCGAAATAGACTTTGGTAAAAACAAAGGAGCGAATGTTACGACAAAAGGGGCATTCATAAAAACAGTATTCAGTGACCGCGTAGCTATATTTTCACACAGCTACGTGTCACTAAATACTGCTTCATGAATGCTGCTAGAGTTTGGATTTGGAATAACAATCCTTGATTTTTCAGTCAACATTAACTTTGAAATGCACCGATTGTTACAATAAATCAGTAATGCAAACATTAAAACTGCTAACAATGCGGACAAAAACATGCTGCACACAGAATGAAGATCTGGTCGGTCGGTGATGATTCGTTGATTTTGAAAGCGCGCCTTGGTCACACAGACGAGATCACAAGTGTCGCCATCAGCAACAACGGGCTCGTCATGGTGACCGCTTCAAAAGATCAATCACTGAAGGTCTGGCATCTGGAACGAGCAGCGCTGACACAGGTTGTTATTTTAAAATTTATATTTTTAGCTCAATTTTCTGATCAAGTAAAGTTCTGTTTAGTGATGATTCAGTTGTAAGTTTCAAATCAAAGAGGTTCCTCATGCCAGTTTTGCGTTTTGCTTTTCAAACGGAAAACAACACGAAAACTCACCGAAATTGAGTAGCTTTCCGAAAATTCGATGATGCTCGCTAGCCGGAAACAACAGCTCATTCAGTTTTTCCACCTTGCCGAGCGAATGTAATGCCTCGCATTCCCACGCGTGGTTGATTGCCACCCACAGTGGATCGGAAAGTTGATGATTTTGCCACCAGCATTTTATCCAATGTGTTTGCGGATTGAACGGCAAACAACTGAACGAAAGCAGAACAAATCGTGTCCTCGGATTACAACAGTCCAGATTTTCATCAAAAACAAACATTCGTCATGTACCTTCGACCGAATCGCGCCCGGCATTGTTTCAACAAGATGGAGCAACTTTCGTGCGTTTGCTCAACATCGGCCATTGTTTCAGCGTCTGGGATCGCGTGACATCTGGGAACACACAAGAATACCTTTGAAGTTTTAGATAGGATCCAGCAAAACACACAATCAATCTGTCGTACACTTGATTCGACGTGTAACAGCTGAGCACACTGTGCACGTGCTCAAAGCGCGGGTCCATCTGAGCGACGGTCGTCCACTCGGGCGTGCATTGACCGCGACGCCAATCAACGGGACGCTGCAGCAGCCACGTCAACGACAGCCTGTCCATCTGTAGGTCGGCACACGACGTGCGTGCCACACTGAGGCAGCTGGTCAAGCCAACGCAGTCGCACAGCTGCACAGTCAGTCAACAAAAACACAGTCAGCTGCAGTGCACTTGGCTGGCTGTTTCCAGCTGGCAAAAACACGACAAAACGTAAATCCTCTGCAAACTGTTACCGCAAACGTGGCGTCGATCAGCATAAAAACTGCTGTCATGACGCTCAGGCTCATTTGAACAGCCGATGTCAAAGGCGACATGTTTTTTGAATTGTAGAATCCTCTATGAATCGCAGAAAATTATTCAGTTGTTTTAGCAGTTTTATACCTGCACCAATTTTTCACAATCGGTAAACCTGTGAGCGTGTCCTACATGTGCAGGTTTTACTGCACACTGGATGGACTGAGTTCAGTGCACAACATCTCATTTGTTTTATTTTGCAAATTGATTATTTTTTGCGCATAACGTTTTTACCCACATCATGGGAGCCTATTATCAATAACCTTGAATCAAAAATGGTATTCGGTAGGCAGAAAAACGGAAAACTGTAACGACAACAACTGTGATTATTTTATTTTAGCCGTTTGTCAAAGTGCAATGTCTTTTGTTTGTTCTACGACCGTGTTGCGACAAGAGAAACGTGTCAAACGAATTTTCGGTTTGCACTTCATATCGCGTTTTCAGAACGGTGGAAATTACTTAAGGAAATGCAGGTGCGACAAAACCGTGTCCAAATTTGTCTGAACAACTGCCAAAGATACATCAACTGTATCAGTGTACACGTTTTTTAATCAACGAATCAAACATGCATGCGTAGTTCGGAGCGAAAACAAAGTAGTATATATCCGTTGGGTCTCAACCAGTGTTTATTTCGCGTATTTGTGCTTTGACAAAACCAACGAAAGTTTGAATGTTGGCTTATGATTGTGCAATGAAAAAAATTGAAGGTAGAGGAAGAACACTTGAGAGGAGAACTTCATCTGAAATTCCTTAGCCGTGATTTTCAGGACGACGAAAATCAGTGGGTCGACAATACAGACGAGTGTGCATGTCTTGTGCAAAGTACGTGCTGCGGATGCAAGTTCAGTTGTGAACACAAAGCACGTTTGTGCTGTTGCAGGTTCTGGTGAGCTCCGAGGCGGCGTCGGTGCAGCTGTGCTGCGTGAGTGACGACGCGGGCATCGTGCTGAGTGCGTGCAGGCACAATCTCGTGCTCGTCTGGGAGGCGTCCACGGGCGAGGTGTTGCACAGCATTCAACAGCATCGCAACAGTCACGTCACCGCACTCGGCCTCACGTCAGACGGCGTCGTTGCGTTCACTGGTGCGTTCGCGCATAACGCAACACTGCGCGCAACATTATGCTTGCATCTGACAGTGTCAGCAATCAACCACTGTGCTGCAATGATGCGCGTTCCACGCATTGCAGCCGACCGCAACGGCTGGCTGTACGCATGGCACAGCGAGCTGGGCACGGCGCTGTCCGTGTTCAATGCTTACATGCCGATCACGGAGCTGCTGGTCGCCGTGGACGCCAACCGCCTGGTGCTGCGTCTCGACGCCTGTCCGCACCTGCCGATCCTTTGTCTCCACAACACGCCCGCCTCTCACACCGACCAATCGAACGCCACTCGCAAGCGATCGCGGGCGACCAGTTTGCTACGCTCCGAGACTGAGATGCGCCGTACGTGCATCTAGCTGCTCAGTTATTGCCGCTCTGTTTTGTTCTGTCTTTCTCGGGGTCTGGCTTATTTTATGTTCAAGAATGTGCTTTCTTCTTGTTGCTAATTTTTCGGCTCTTCTTCACACAAATCAGTAATCTTCTTCACATAAATCAGTGATCTTCTTCACACTGCTCCGATCAGTTTCTGGTTTTCTATGCTTCACTGTCTATCCTGTTGTTCAATACTTCCTCTTTTTTAGTTTTATCTGTTTCGGGTATTATTTTTCATAGAAATAGACTGATGTACTTTTTACTGAATAAAAAAATTAAACTATACATATACACATCAACTACATCAGAAATGAAAATATAGAAATTCAACGTGTTTCTCATATTTTCCAGGAAAATCGTCGAACAGCTCGTTGTTTCCAGTCAGTGGCGTGCGCATCTGAGCGTGCTGTGTCTAGTGTGACCTTTCGCTTTTTAACCGACCGTCTGTTGATTCTATTTATTTCATTGTGAGTGCCGTCGGTGTGCTGCTTGCGATGCTTCCCGAGTTCGTCGGTGTTGTTGGTTGTCGCTTGATTTTAGCTTGTAATACAACTTTGGTTTAATAAAACGACACTTGATAATTCACGGAACGCAATCGAATTCGTGGACAACACTGATCGGGACACGAATTGTCGCAGGTTGTACATCCACTGTGACGGACGCCATGCGCGAGCAGCAGCGTTTTATGCGGAGCACCAGTGACGGCATCAGTAGAGGCCGTGCGAGTGTCGCAAAGGATCGCATGTCTTTGGAGGTGTGCACGTTGCCGGCGCCACCACGACGCCAGTCGCACAATCCAGCGCCGTTTGAGCAAATCGACCGACGTCTCTGTTCGCAGCCTCTGCCGCAGACGGATGCAGCGTCGCGCCATTCGCTGCTTGCCGAATGCCACTCGGTGCTGACCGCTGAGCGCTCACGTTTCACTGATCGCGTGCGACACAGAATGTGTCGCTCGAGCATTTGTACGATTATTTAATGTTTCTCTTGATCCGCCTGCTGTTGTGTGTTGTCGGAAGTTTATTGTTCCGTGGTTGTTTTATGGATTTGTTTAAAAAAACTGTAAAAACACGTGCACAGTTTTCGCAGAAATTTTTTTATTTGCTTGTGCAACAACCACTCGCATGCTTGCGTTACTTTTCGTGCTTCTCGCGTTGACAACCGATACAACGATGATGATGAAATACAAGATCAGAATACAATGTATGTGTGCTTGGTGCTGTGCCGTCGAGAAGCGCAAACTGTCTGTGTTGTGCTTGCAATGATTAAATCAATGTTTTGTGCATCTGCACCCTGGTCTGGTACTCACGTTGTTGCCTCTATATCTTTTAAAGATTCAAAATTCTTTCGGAGCAAAATGGATTTCGCTTCTTGTTACTTTGTGCTTGCGTCAATTAATTTGTCGCTAACGTGAGTAAATTTCATATCGAATTTTTTGTGCATTGTTTTCCTCCAAGATGTTTTATTCGTTGTGCTAAAAGTTTTGTGTTTGTATCAATGTTGTGCTATTTATACGATTCAACGCATTTACTGCTTCTATTCATTAAAGGACCTTCACATGTACATTTAATCTTGTGTGTAACCTTGTTTTCACAACCAAAAGTTAAAACATAATACAGACCACACATTTTTAAATGGAACTTAGCCTTTGAGAGTTGACGTTTCAAAATAAAATTATTGTGACATTGACAAAGGTCTATCAAACATTTGGATTTTTGCTTTCACAAAGCGAAATGTCAGTGTGTGTAAGAAATATGAAAATAAAAAAGCCCTGTCGCAGAATACCCGCGCACTCGAACTGATCGCAGATCTGGTTGAAGTGCGCGTCGAAGCTGTCGCGTTGCAGCGGGTGCTCGCACGCTGAAACACCAACCGTGAACGTGGCACCGTTCTGTTCGAATGCACGGCAAACAAACTTGAATGAATGAGTGGCATCTGGCAAGGATTCCTGATGGCAATCCAGCCCCTCGATTCCGTTCCTTCCTTTTTCATTCAAGTTTTCCCGCGCTCTGCGGCCTGCGAAAGAAGTGACGGGTTCGTGTTAACACTCGGTACATAACAGTAGAACCGTTTTCAGTGTCTTCATGTGTTCATTAGCGCATAGAGAAGGCAACACAGGACGCGCCAGTGACAGCGAGCGCCCCATCCAACGGCTGTCCGTTGTCCGCGCCAGGCCGCAATGCCGCATAACGCCCCTGCGCGCCGGGCAGCGTCGGCAGATCGCGGGTGCACACGGCCACGTGCTGCCTCAGTGCCAGCGTCTGCTCAAACTCGGTGAACATCGATCGATTCTTCCAGTAGTCAATGTTGACGTTGCCAACGACGATCAAACGTGGCTGCTCGCGATGGCGGATGATCTGAAACAGACGTTTGAAAAGGTCACACAGAAAATAAAGCACCTATGGGCTATTGGGCTGAAGAATGATTAGCGGTAGCACTGTTTGTCTGTCTTACAGCTCGGCATTTTTCTTCACCGAATCATTATTCAGCCGACCGAATAGCGCAGCGCCGCGATTAACCCAGCACCCAGCCCATCCCTAGCCGTTTCACAGCAAGGACGCAGCAGTGCACACGCTCACCTTGTGCAGTCGTTTCGTGAGCGCATGCAGCGCCGTCGCCGAGCACACGTGCGAACGGCGGTTGATGCCAACGAGGAACGTGTCGTCGGCCTTGCGTTTCACGACGACCACGTCAAGAGCACCAAGATTCTCAGCGGCGACCAGCGTTGGCTCGAGCCTCTTGCGCACGAACATCGCGACGCCGCCGGCGTTGGTGGCGCGTGTGGCGTACATGGCGTAGTGCGCGTACTCGTAGTAGCGCCACCGGGCGCCGTGCAGCGTCTCGCGCTCGTCCATGTCGATGCTCGCCTGTTACAGCTCAGAGGCTTTCAGATCTTTCTCTGAGTGAACAACGTTTTGATCTGTCGGACGAGCCATGAGACAGCACTGCAGTATGTGTCTACCTGACAGAACCGCAACGAGTAAACTTGATTCAAATTGACGTCACACCAATCATGTTATCACCAGCCGTTTTGCAAAATGAAAGAACTCGTCCAGAGAGCAACCAGTGGCTCACGTATGTAAAGTCTTATAACAAACCGAACTGGCTGATTGGTTGGTGATCGCGACGCTTTCAGTGCAGGTATTGCTGCGGAGGCGGCGTCTGGTTTGCACGGAAAGCGTGCATCACGTGATCACCGAGCAGTCAGCACATCTTCGAGTGCGACTGTACCTGATGATCGTCGTGTCTGCTGGTGCACAGCTGTGCCTCCGTGAGCACCAGCACATCGTACGTCTCGCGTCGCAGCAGCTCCCAGATCTCGTAGCGTTTCTCGAGCGTCTTGCCGCCTGCGGACACGGTCGCCACGTACAACAGCGGCGGCGCACCAGGCTGCTCGTATTGTTCGCGTCGGTGCTCGCCGCGAGCGCAACGGTCGCTGTTGGCCGCGTAGTAATTGTGGTAACACGTGCCACGGCAGAACCACAACGCGTCCGATTTGCCGCTCGCTTGGCCTGAATCGCGAAATGCAACCTAAAGCGTCCGCTGTAACTCATTAGCCATCTGTTGATTCGCCGCTTTTGAACACGGTTCACTGATTGGTGCAACCAACTCGGTTCAAGCTAATCAGCGAACCAGATTCAAATGCAAGATTGAAGAAATTGTATATGTTTTAATGCAGCCACTTTATGTTCAAACAATAAATGTTCCTTGGATTTTGATGGCTCGGTTTGTAGCTTGCCTGAACACACGAATCGTTTGTGCGATTTGTTGGCACATTTTGGTGCGCCACACGCGTATGCGTCCTGTAGACTTCCTTTGTTGCACATGATACATTTTGCCTTGTTCAAGTCTTCGGCGGGTTCTTCGGCCATTTTGTCGATAAAGTGACTTCGCCTATTGTTTTTATGGGTATGCAAATTTCAGCAGTTTCAACGAAAAAAGTGTGGTCCACAGACAGCGTCAAATCGCGCTGCGATGCAATGCAAGTGTTCAGTTGGCACAAATGACGTTTTATAGTCTGAAATATGATCCAATGCAAACATAAGCTTGAAGCAAGCACGACAAACCGTTTCAAACGTAAACAAATGCTGAGCGGTTGAAATTTTCAAGAGCGCAGTGATTTTACGTTTTATTGGTTCAGCCTCGCAGCGGCAGAAGCCAAATTATACAGCGAAACACAAAATATGAAACAGTAAGCCCACGGGACGGCATACGTTTTCTTTCTTCCGTTGAGTATGCGTGCACTACTTTGTTCGCTTTTGAAAAACATCTTCAGTGTTTGGTGGCGTGAAACGCCTCTTGAAGTTCGCTCGCAGAAAGGCAAAGACAAACAAACAGCAGGCAGCCGAAAAGAAAACACAGAGAGCTTGCGGTGAGCCACAGGAATGAAAATGTGCGCTTCCAATGTGAAAAGCCTCATTCAAAGACAGTAACAAACATTGATTTACGAACAACGACGCGTTTTTTTGACCAAAAAAATGGAACGCGTGCCGATTGGTGTGTGGCGCGATGCATTGAAATTGGAGCATTATTGATGTGCCTCCGCCTTGTTTCGTCGCACCAAACCGGAGAGAGTCTTGAAGAGACGGGACAAAGCAGATTAAAAGACATATTATTTAGTGTCGGTTTTCCTGGCGAAGATGGACAACTTATATTCCGAAAAAGACGTTTTACATATGCGAAACCAAAGCCATCAGACGGCGAAACAAATCTAAATCAAGGTGCACTGAAACGGGAACTGGGCGTTCTTATCACGTTCTTGGTCTCCCCTCTTGAGAGTTCGTTTTGAAAAGCTTCGACGCTCTTTGCAGCGTTTGAAGTGGTCATAAATGGTCCGCAAGCATGGTACGACGGAAATTTCTGCGCAGATTATTCGTCTTGAGCATTCGATATTATTTTATTGTATAAACAGTGAAACTACTGAGGGATGGAACAGGAAACTTTGAGTATGGCAAAAAAACAACTGAGAATCATAAACAGTCAAGCTGCAAAGCGGACAATTGAAGCTAAAGTTCCATGGAACAACTACAGAGTACACAGAGCGCTCTCATGCTGCGTTGGGTGTGTAGCACAGTTTGAATTGGCCCCATCAATCAACAGCCATGCGGATGCAGTTCACTTTCGTACTGCAGCCGCAGACGAGAACATTCAATCATCAAGTTGTGTGTCGCAACACTGTACGTGTGGTGTGTGCCATGGTGCCTGACAGACGCAGCCCACAGAGGACGCGAATAAATATTCGATTAGTGTTTCAAACAAAAAAGTGCCCCATCTGTTTATAACGTTCAATGACACAAGGGAGTCACAAAAATGTTACATCTCCATTTCTGTTTCCTGTTTGAAAATATGCTATCGTTTTCAAAAAGTTCGAACAACACTCCAGTCGGGCATTTTCGATGTTTGAAACGCGAACTTGCCACGCAATTTGGTTGAGGATATTTCAATAGAAATGCAGAAGAAGCCACACAAGACCAATTTTTATCAAAAGCATTAAAGCATTCCGCTTTTCTGTACACCCGGTACATCTGCATGTAACGAAACAAAAAACATGGTTAGCTGAAATTCGGTGTTGCCGAGCCAAGAACAAAAATAACGCCATGTTCCAATTATGTGCGCCGTGTGACGCTGCAGCTGCATGTAAGACATGCGTAGATGAAAACACGGATACGAAACAAGATGGATGGTTTGAATGAACAGACACATCACAAAACTCTGTGTATTATTCTGTCATTTGTGCGTATGGCACACCGCGCATGGCGCCTTTCCAGCATGGTTTTGCTAGATGAAGCATGCTGCAGTGCTGCTGCCACACAAGCTGAACCAGATACACAAAGCAATCGATTTTGAAAAGCGCCCCCACGTGTACTGGTTAGATGTGGGGGACACAGAATTAATGCAGAACTTGTACAAGTATGGCACAGGTTCTCAATGACACAGCAACCTCCGTTGCAGCCAACGTAAAAATGGGTGTTGTTTCTAAAACAAACGTGTACATTTGTCACTTGTTGATGTAGTGTCCATGTGCAGATGATTGTGTTGAATACTACCAAACCAACAACAATTCACGCAACAGATTGAGCCATAAATCAGTTTTCAAGCAAACTAGAGCAGTTGCGCTGTCCGACAAAGTTTTGTCTTCAGCTCCATTGCGTATTATGGGCGCGCATTTTTCGGTCTCTCCACAGTTGCACCATAGTTTAGCTTTTGATTTTTTGAACAAAGCAAAAAGAGAGCAGTGAAGGCTAACAACAGGCCGTAACAACAGCTACTGTATTTGTTACATCTAATATAAAAAGCGAAGAAGCAACATTGTCATTGCTTTGATAATGGCAGCGGACAGGCAATTTGTCGGTAATTTTTTTTGTATTAACCAATAAAGCATAACGAAATAGGGATGTAGGTTGTACGATTTTCGCAATAGATAAATGCCAATGAGAGAGGAAAAAAATAAAAAAATGTTCACGATGGTTGAACTGCAGTACTAACATGTGCGCTGCAATATCTCATGCAAATGTGAAAGCCATTGCTGATATAATGCTTGTGCCGTGCATTCGCCCAGCGGAACCAAACGCCGCGCATAACTGGCGATCATTTCGTTTTATGGTGCACCGGAAATTTTGCAAGGCGCCCACAGTTCTGTAGTAGTTCACTATTTCACTATCGGCGGCTGGCGAAGAGAACCGCAAACGTAAATACATGGCTGCTTTTTACATGCATGGCTAAGCAGCGCGCTATGACACAATGTCAATGAAACTCAAGCAAACATGATAGTTTGGCACACTCAAGTGTACATGTACGTTTGTGACGGCTAACAAACTACGCACCCTGGCAATTTCAAAATTCGAAATGAACCAAGCGAAACTGGCCATTGGAACGCGGGCGGTAGTCTGAAATGAGCGTGCAAAACGAAACAATTCATAAACATGGACATGTATTCGTTCGAGTGGATATGATGCAAATTAGGGTGTGTGCCGTCATTTTGCAAACACTGTAGGTTTGCGCACGCACCAATAAACTTTGTTTACGACTCAGCCGAGCCAAACTTTGTCCGTTTGTACTGAACCGAACTGCGGCTGTATGTGTTCATTTTGTTGGGAACTCAAAAATGTCATCAAATAAATGAGCGGCAAAGAAGCACAAAGAACGAAATCGATCGCTCGTTCTATGCAGCAACATGCAGCTGGACACTAAAAACGAAGGCTTGATAGATTTTATGACACACGGACGCATTGGTTTGGTAATTCATTTGACACAAAAAAACGGGCTTCAACTTGTGGTTTACACAATACCACTTTCACTTGCTTTTAAAAAGACTATCAGAGTTTTGTGCTACAAAATATCAAGTCCCCGTCATTTATTTGCTGTTACACGTCTCAAAAATGATGGAACTGTACAACATGCTTTCAAATATTCTCTGTAAAGGAAAACAAAGACACCAGTGGAGCTGACTCCACAGTCTGCGCATTGTTAAAAAACACCAAAAAAAAAACTTGAGGCCTCTCGGAACACAGTGCCTGCACGCACGCAATCATAACGCTGCACGGCACACCAAAATGTATAATCTCTCATTTATTTTGGTCCCCTGGGTGCAACAGGCGCACTCGCGAGCCACGCAATTCAATTTCGTTTTCCGACCAGCGCGCGCGTTTCCATGCAAAGAAACAACACTCTTCTGTCTCAGTGACTCCCAACGGTCTAAGAAAACGACTCCGTATTGTATTTCTTGGACACGACTTTTTTGTTTTTGATATGACGTTACGGCAGTACATTGTACAAATGTATCTTTTTAGATTTTTTGTGCCCTGGCAGCGTTTTTAATTCCACCATGCCACGTGTAAAATAAAAAGCAAAGCCGGTGTAGAATGCCAGTGCTTTCAATTGTACAATCATGCATGCTCCATGACCACTGCAATCAGCAATTTTACGAACCACCGATTTTCACTACTATACTCTTCTGTTTTTATTTTACGGCAAATGATCTGTACCAGAGATGCTGTCACAGGGCCTTTGGCCAAACCGGTTCGGTTCTGTTGGCTACAGTTTTTAGTTTGTCCTTCGGTGAAAGCAAGAGACGTTGATTGAGCCTTTGTGCCATGCAATTGTTATGCTCTTATGAGCGCCACGCTGTTGCGTTTTCAGTTCCTTTTTTTTAGTTCAGTTCTATGTGCCCACGCGCATGTACTGTACTTTCATACTTCTAGTTCCGACCTGATTCATTTTGTATGCCACTGTGTTTGCTGCTGTCAACCATGACACGAGCACTTTTTTCAATCAAACGTCTTCTATTCTTGTCTGACATAAAAATCGACCGAGGAAATTGAACGGCATAACGATTGTGTCCTGGAGGTGCATTGTGCAAGTTCGTTTCTGCGTCTTGTGTTTCATCAAACTCATTGCGTTGTTGGCCTGCGGGTTCTTTCATTTGCCTCGGTTGCCTCGGTAGAACAAACCAACTTTGCGTTTTTAAACGTTGACGTTTTGTGCAAAAGAATTCAACATAACGTGTTCTTCAGTTTGTCAGTGTTTCCCCACTATACTGTCTGATAAATATTTGACATGACATGTATGAACCCAATTTCATTATTTTTATTCCATAAATGACACTTTATTCAGTTGTATGCCACACTTGTCTCGACACAAAGGCCGTGTATGTCTGCAGGATAATAAACTGCGGTGCAACGCGCCAGATCGTGAAACGAATTTAGGAGCCCTCAAATGAGAGAACGCAGAAAGGCGACAAAATACAATTGCACAATATTGCTGGCACGAGCATGGGGACGCTCTTGCTGACACACAGTTTCGTAGTCAGGGTGGCAGCAAGCGCACAGATGGCGCCAGGCATACAATTTATGCACACGGCCGCAGGAGGCAGAGCAGCATGCAAATTGCATTATTGAAACTGGCGAGTAACATGAGTTATAGAGCATACACATCCTCTGGGCACGCTCAGAGAGAGGCACCCCGCGCACATCGGCCGTGGTGATAAAGCTGCAGCGTTGCACAGGCGCACACACTCGTGTTCGTATCAGTCGTGTTCAATCTGTGAGACAGCGCACGCACGCACGTGCTTGATGCATGTAAATGCTACATTTGAGTATGATGTGCACGCTGCCTCCAAGCTTGCGTCAACTTTTGCACAGTGAACCCAACGGCGTTCTTGTCGTTGGTGTGTGTGTGACGCACATAAGCCGCCGGCAGCATCGATTGCCGTGCCTCGGATACTTTTTCTGGCAAACTACGTGTATACGCGCATGACAATAATAGTACACACGAAAGCAGGCTGCTAATGCCTGTCACCCAGTACACGTCTCATGTGTTGCGTGCGCCTTTGTGTTCAACTCTGCTGCTGCTGCATAGTGACAAGCCCAATGGCCAGCGTCCTGTGGTTTTGCCAAAAGCAGCGTCCCGCACACGCGCGTCCCATTGGGCCTATTGTTCCAGTAAACTTCGTGACCATCACAGCGAACATGTCTTCTTCGTCTTTTTTTCTATTATTCTTTCGCAACTGTATTTTATAGCTTTTACAGTTGCAGTAAACGAAAATATAATTGAGTCGATTCATTTTCTGAGCGCCGCAGTTTATTCGGTTTCTTGTTTTTCCGTTATTTTTCCAACCGGTTCAGCGTGTTGAAAACTGTAAATAGTCAAAGTTGCGTATTACCGCGCAGCTTTCTCATTCGTGACGAAGCGAATGGTCTTTTGGGAGCGTGTTTCATTCAAAAACAAGGCGGTGGATGAGTTGGCGCAGTTGGTATCCTCATGGGATTGAATGAAAAACATTTGCCAAACGCTGCTTTGGCGTTTTCCGCAAACGATTACCCGCTTCATCGACGTAATATACAGTGCTTTTCTTCTCGGAGCTTTTTTCCAAAGTTATTCTGTCGAATAATTGCTTCCTGATAAGATCCAGCGGAATAAAGTGTTTTCTGAGTATTTGCAAAATTGCGTAGCGTGTGTAAGCTGAACTCGCATCGCGTGATATTCCACAATTTTTATGGAATAAGTTTATGCGCGTGTAGAATTCTTCAATTACACTAATTTTAAAAATAGGGCCCGATTTCACCATTCGATCAAAGATTCGCAGAGTTAGCCCCCAAATATGAAGATCGTGTGCCAGCCCACGCAGCCGCTTGTAATCGACAACGATTGCATTGCGTTGGATCAGATTCGGTACGTTTTGTCACAATTTGTTTTATAACACGACCAAAAATCTGATGAAAAATCCAAGGTTTAAAAAAATTTAAACATGTCTTTACACAGCGGTAAGAACAATCAAAAGCTTTCTCACACACAGGACAAACTTCATTGAACATGGCACCACAACCAGCGGGGACATGCGCCAGCTGATGACGATTCTGCTGAAAACAAAGTTAGCACGTTTTGAACTGTGCAGTTTTTGATTAACGAAAAAAAACTATCTATCACTTGGCCTGCCGGCTGTCAGGAACTTCAACGCGCTCTCGAACGGTCTCTGGCTGGCCGCTGAGGTGGCGCGTCTCAACCCGAATCGCTTCATCGCTGTGATCAGCAAACGAAAACTGAAACGCATCGCGCGCAAGATCGAACGCCGATGGCCGGAGGGAAAGATTCGCGCGCAGCTGTACAACGTGCTGTGCAGGTGGACGAACAACCTGACCGCAGACTTGAACACGTTCCGCTGCCAGTGTGGTACGTGCAACGTGCAAACTGTGCGCAGGCGAACGGCAAACCAAACGGTGTTCTTGCATTCTGGCATTAATCTGGCCGATCGAGCCTGGTTTAAGCAATTTATGAGGTTATTGAAACGCAGCCCAGCTGATTGTCTGTGATTTACAGTTTGACTGTGTCTACTTTCTTTTGCGTTCTGAAAACAGTTATCAATGTCTATGGTGTTTCAGTGGTTGGCAGCGGTGTTGTTGGCACCCTGGTCAAGTTGGCGTTCCCACCAGAGACGACAACTGACGACAAAACGATTGCCCCTGCCAGCGAGTGGCCACCGGCGAACGCGGGCCGCCACAGCAATGCGATGCCAGTTGGCGCCAGCGGCAGCACGGACAGCCTGACGCGACTGTACGCGCTGTGCACGCTCGCAAACGTCGCCATCGTCAGCACCGGCAAACTGCAACTCATCTGTCACAACGCGATTGCGAAATGCGTGCAAACAACGGAGACGGCCAGTTTGGTGTCGTTCCGGCGGCAGGCGAGTCGTCTGCTGACGAACGTCAGTTGCAACGGCCAGTTGGCGCACTGGGCACTTGCGCGCCAGGAGACACTGCGAGCGCTGAGACACTCGCTGGCGGACGACGACCACGTCACTGCCTACTACGCCGCGTGGACGATGGCGAACCTGAACAGAAACAACTGGCTGCTGCGTCTCAAGCGCATCGCACGACCTGGCAAGTTCCAATGGTTTCTGCCGAGCACTTTATGCAACCTGCTGATTTGCATCACTTTTGTTCTGCTTTCAGTGTCACAGCAAACCGAGGGCTGAACGAATGATCAAGTTCAATCGTGATAATTTTCATTGCGACTGTCATTTTGGCGTTTTGTGATATGCAACGTATTTTTCAACACGACTTTTCTTAATTGTTTGATTTGAATCTGAACATGCGTGACAATTACATGTATGTTGCTTTACTATGATCTTAAAAAATAACGCAAGTGTGTTGTTGGGGCAAGGTTAGCAATGTTTATCTGAACATTGTGCAAAAAAGAAAGTTCTTTGGTATTCCGATCAAAAGTAGCAGAAAGTTATCATCCCATGCACAATGGGATGCAAAACACCTGTCACACCGCTATTGTAACGATAATCCTCCAAAAAGTGGTATTTATTTTGACAAAACACTTTATGATAACAATCACGATGATAAAACAAAGACAAATCATCTGTTTCATTCACTTGTAATTCTGTCGCGTCATTTGTAGTTCAGTTTTGGTCCAAAACGAGTGCAGACAATGAAGCTGGTGTTGATATTCGGTATGCTCACGTAATTTCAAACTATACCCATCGACCGAAGAAAGCCATCACACTTGAATAACAGGTTTAACCAAACAGGTTTGCTTGCGTTTGCATCAGCAGCGAGCGATTTGAAAGAACCGACCAATGCAGCGGACAGCATTGAGTGTGAGGCGTGCGAGGACGCCGTCGCCGTGCTGGACTACCTCTTGCAGTCGTCCTTTGTCGACGACAGCCTCAAGCATTTGCTGCTGGAGTTGTGCACGCAACTGCCGACACCGTACAATGAGAGCGTTTGTGACACTCTTGTCATTAAAATTATTGAAAACGTCTCTTCCATGCAGGTTTACTTAATCGTTATCCAAATTTCAGTGCAGCGAAACAGTGAGCGGTTTCATGGATGTGATCGTGCAGTTCATTGTCGACATGACCAAGCACATCTGCGACGTCAGTGCATCTGACTGAACGCTTTCTTTCGTTGTGTTTACTTGTTTCGCAACACATGAATTTAGATGGAACAAATATTTCAGTCGACCTGCCAAACGACCGCCAGCCCGTTCATGAACGCTCGAAATGAGAGACGAAAACTGGACCTATGTGCCGACGTGTGCGCACTGCTGAAGCGCATCTATGATGCAATGGTAGACATTTGCCAAATTTTCTTTTCAACCGGTGCCTGGTTATGCGCAAATCTGCTTCTGCCGTTGCAGCCGAGAGGCCTCTCCGAAGCAGAGATGGTGTGCAACTTGATTCCAGTGAAACCGCTGCAAGCGTCCTGTCACAAAATGTTTGAGACTGAAGGCGGCAAACTCGTGGCAACCGGCCAACGATTCGTGGTGATGCTGCAGAAGCAGCTCAACAAACTGCCCGAAAAAAGCTGCGCACGATGCCGTGTCGCGAAGCCAAGTCAGTCACTGCTGGCGTCGGCTAGTAGAAGCACAATCACAGCAAATGCTTCTATTTGGACATTTTCAAGCCACTCGGGTTTCAAAGAATTCTGTTGTTTTTTTCAATTTCAGCAGTTTGTGGAGAAATTTGCGAGATGCTGCGGAAGAAGTATCATGAGCTGGTATGTTTTACCGAACATGTATTGTAACTTTAACTTTAAAAAGTTTAAAGCTTTCGAGAACTTATACTGTGACACTTTTGGTCATCTCAGCCAAAACGACTGGCAGCCGCTGAAAAAGTGTGCAACAAAATTCCGAACAAGCAGCTAGCGGACGCTTGCCACAAAGAGTTTGAGACGGAGGGGCACAAAGTGGTTAAATCAATGCAGCAGTTTTTGAAGTCCCTCCAAGCTGACCTCAACAAAATTCCTCGTCCCGACTGTGAACGGTGCCGAATCACAATTGGTGGGTACGAAACAAACCACGCAGAAGTATGGCCTATTTTTTTAAACGTGTCCCACTGAAATGACGTCATGTGACACAAAACATGCGCTTGTCGTTCACAGCAAACCAGACTATCCGTATTAGCCAATTTCTTCCCGTAAACAAATGGTGAATGTCGAATCAGTCACACCAAACTGAAATTTTAGTGCCTGTACTTTGACAAACGGGCGTTTTTAAATAAAATGACGTCACGTTAGTCCGGACACGTTTGAATAAATCCACAATAGTAGACATTTACTCCTGCGCCACCCGTACAGTCAGTTTGTTCCTCAAAAGTTGAGAGTTGTGATCAGAGGCAGAGCATCACGCTGCATATAATATGTTTCACACTTTCGGCCACTAATTCCATCCATTATTATGCAGGTGTTCTACCAAAATCGTTACATTCTCCAGTGAGTCCAGCAGGCAAGCCAACAAAATGGTTTCAAAGTCCAAAGCAACTTGGTCTATGCGAAGACGCCTGCGATGCTCTGACATTTGCTTACGATGAATTGGTGAATAGCTGGCTTTTGGGCTTCGATTTGGTTGAGTGATCTCTGCAAAAATTATTCCACAACTCCGGTCTTTTAGCCGAAAGAACTCGCAGAAATTGACAAACTTTGCGATCAAATCCCGATCAAGTTTCTTGCGAACGAATGCCACAAAACCGTCGAAACTGAGGGAGCAAAGGTCGTGGATGCTGCCCAGAACTTCCTGGTGAGCATTCAGAAGCAGCTCAACAAAATACCGCAGAAAGACTGTCAGAACTGTGATATCGCCAAGCATAAATTTGGTATGTGCTGAAAGGATAGTTGCAAAAAATAAAATGAAAACTACATTGGTGAAACTTTTATACCCTTTTTTGCTTTCAGCTCTCTGTGACCGTGTGTGCAATTTTTTGAAAAAAATCTACACAAACGTGGTAAGACCTACATTTGAATTAAAACCAGAACTAAAAAATTTGTTGCCAGTTGTACCATTCCAGCCGGGCGACATGGCGAAACTCGAGAAAATCTGCGACATTATTCCGTTAGGCCAGAATCTGACCGAAAAATGCCACGAAGAGCTGCAGCTGGTGATCGACAACGTGGTCAGGGTGGTGCAGTCGGGCGTGGTCGCATTGCAGCAGGAGCTCAACAAGATCCCAATCAAGGGCTGCCAGACATGCAACGTTACTGCGGTGCCACTCGGTAAATTGCATGCTGTTCGATTCATTGCACAATTGCGCGATTCATGATAACAAAGTGGTAAAAACGTAAACGAAATAGTTTACGACGTTCTAAATGACCATTCCAAGGGTGCTTAGAATGCGAAGCGTGCGAAGACGCAGTCGGCATTTTGCGAACGTTTCTGACATCGAAGTTTGTCGAGGGCAGCCTGACGCATTTGTTGGCCGAAGCCTGCAATAACCTGCCACAGCCGTACTCCGGATACGTTAGAAAAGATCATGTTTTTTATGAAAAAAATGACTGCGCCAGTCTCCAACAGTGACTCATGCATTTGGAGAGCAACTTTTTTCAATCTGCTAATTTTGTGTTAAAACTGAAAAATGTTGAAAAAATTGTTGTTTTCCAGTGCAATGAGACCGCTGGCCCTCTCATTGATTCAGTGATGAAACTTGTGGTCGATATGCTTGGCCACTGTTGCGATGTCTGTGTCCTAATTGTTGTTTTTTGGTATTTCTGGTTTCGCCATCTTTCTTTAAAATTTCAATTTTTACAGCCAATCTGCAAATGGACCAAGAACAGCAACAACGGCGCAGTACAGGCGCTGTGTGATCTGTTGAATCAGTTGGAAGCAGAATTGGTTGGTTCACTGTTTCAATAAAAGGGATAAAAAACAGTGCTGGAAAAGTCTGCAGGGGCAACATTGACGACGTGATTGCTTGTTTTCGCTTTACGGTGACCAAAAATCCAAATGTTTTTCAGCCGCAACTTGTGGAAGAAGCATCGCAGGTGTGCGCTGAAATTCCGGACGCACATTTGGCAGCCAGCTGCAAAGCATTCTTCGACCAGTACGGCGACCAAGCACAGCAAATGATCAAACAAGTGCTGGAGCAGATTAAAAGTCTGCTTGGGTGCTCGTGATCTTGTTTAGCCAAAAGCATTCATTTCCTCGTGAAGGTGCCCAAGAATTATTATTGCAGTTGGACCAACTTCAATTTGGCGCTGGTATGTTTTGTTTGCCTAACCGATATACTGTGCAATACTAATACCACAACTTGGCTTCACTATTTTGTTGTCTTATCATTAGTTAGACATAAAGTTAGAAAACACGGAACATGAAAATTTCGAAACCTGAAACTCACGAACAAACAATGAGAAAATGAATGCCTTATGTCTCAGTGTCCTTCCGCATGTCAAATGTGACACTGAACGTTTCAAGACATTGAAACTGAAAAACCATGTCAAATGAGAGCAGCGCACTGCGAATTCTGTACCCGACGCAATCCGTGCCGTGGCGATACGCGTGTGGCTTCGACACCAAGCTTCAGTACGAGCGTGGGCGTTGCGCAAGCCCAGGCATCATCACGGAGTCACTCCATCTGATTCTCACGTCAGCCCACCTCTCATACGTGCTACGCCGTGAAAGGGACGCTGATTCGCGGCAAACGTTGATGGGCAGAATTCCGTTTGCGTTCCACCAAATGCAGACGAACGCGGTTGACACGGTGGCGCTCGGGCTGTCGGCGACGTGCGAGCGTTTGCGCTTGTTCAATGCTTCAATTCCAGTTCCTAGTCTGCGCGAGACCGTCGCAGCGGTGTCACTGAACGAACCGACGCCAAACTGGTGGCAAATGGCCGCACAACTGTTGGTGTTCGACTGGCATTCGTGGATTCTGGCATTGGCAGTATTCTCTTCGTATTTGGCGTTCTCGAAAATGCGATGTAGAGCTGGCAGTTGGCTAGACGAGCCAAAGTGCTTGGTAGCCGCGATTGTGTGGTGCCGGTTTGCAATCATGCTGCTCAGTGCCGTCTACGAAAACGGACTGCTTGCGAACGAACTCGTCCAAAGACACTCGTAACCGTTTGTGAACACTGACGAATTGTTGCAGGCGGTGCACGCACGCACCTACGTGCTCATGATGCAGCACGGATATTCGCTGATTGACTTGATCAATGCTGGCCAACCAGTGGACGTGTATGAAATGTTCGCGGCGGTACTGAGGTCAAATCCACCGGTGTTTCTCCGCAACTTGGACGAAGACAACGAGACCTATGAAGCGCTAAAGAGCGGCCGATTCGTTGTGGTCACCGACGAAATGACCGCCTATCAAATGGCTGCCAAATTCAGCAACAGTCGCGTCACACCACTGCCAGAGTTGGGCACATTTGAAAACGGCCTGCTTTTCGGCCAGCACGTTTCGGACACGCTGATCAGTCGACTGAATAAGGCAATTTATGAAAACTTTGAACAATTGCTGCTGATTCGTCAGAAGTACGACGCTAAAGCAAAGGAGCACTCGTTTCGTAGAGCTGGCAGATTGCGCAATACGTCACCATTCAAACCGTTGCACTTCAAGAATCTGGTGGGTGCATTTGGCGGTGCACTGGTCGGCTATGCCGTTGCTGTTGCGCTGTTGGCGATCGAGGCTTTGCTCAAAAATGTGTTTGTGATTGAACGATTTCACGTTTAGCTTTTGTTTAAGACTCTGCAGATTCATTATTTTGTCGTGTTTATTTTGAACGGTTTCTGTAAATGCGGCCTGACGAAACATGAATGAACACAACAATTAAAAGGGTGAGAAATGCGAGCGCAGCCAGCGTGAGAAACACGAAACCAGGAAACCAAGCGAGCGTTGCCTGGTAGATCGGCTGGAAGACGAGTTGACCCACGAACACTGAGAACAACACCATCAACGAGTACAGGGTCATCAGTTTACCAATCTGAGTGGAGGCACGAATTTGTGAAAAACAGTCTCATTTTGGGCATTTTACATTTAGAAGTTTTAAAAAGCGAACCTCGTGATTTGGTATGAACGTGGCGAGAAACGCCTTGCTACTGGGAATGCCAATTCCCTGGAGCATTGCGAACACAGCGGACGCATAGATGAGCCAGTCAACCGTTGCAAACGCCAATGGGATGAACGCAACACCAAAGCTGCCCACTGAGATTAGAATCAGCGACGTGTCACGAAGACGCAGCCAGCGTTTCAGCAGTATGATACCGAACAGCGAGCCGAGCAAACCTGGCAAATCAATGATCACACTGTGTTTGTTTTAAAAAAACAGTTTAAAAACATCAGAAAAAGTGAACTTTTCAAACAGAAAAGTAATTCAGCAATTATACTCAGGAAGCCGGAAATCGTCATGAAACGGCCAAATTTCGCAGTGTCCCAGTTGAGTTCAAAGCGTGTGTAGACACCGGTCAAACCTGCATAAATCTGCAGAGATACGGGGGTACATTTTTGCGAGTGTTTTTAATGGTTCAAAACCAACTGTGTGACTCCGTCATGCTTTCGGCCATGACGAATTGAACAAAAGCGAGCAGCCAAATGTAGAGCCGTTGCCTGCCGGGTCGGGACTGTGTGAGACTGAGCCATGCATCGCGGAGCAACGCCCATACCTCGTTTGCTATGGACTGTGCCGGTCGATCATTGAGCGTTTTGCCTTCGTCTGCAAAGTTTGGCAGCACAGAAGTGAGAGGACTATACTTACTTGCGAAATTTGCTTCAGAGGTAGACGCTTTTGGGCAGTTCTGCTGATGAGCCAGGGGACACCGCGGCAGGTGCCCACCCGGCGAAACCGCAAACAGAGAATTATCATTACTTTCATGCATTACTGAAACATGTAAATTTTTTAAATTTTTAAATGTAATAAATTTTTTATGGTTTGCTGTGATCTACTTTTTCAAACGTGTCCCACTGAAATGACGTCATGTGCCGCCAAACATGCGCTTGCCGTTCACAGCAAACCAGACTGTCCGTTTAGCCGATTTCTTCCCGCATACAAATGGTGAATGTCGAATCAGTCACATCAAACTGACATTTTGGTGCCTGTACTTTGACAAACGGGCGTTTTTAAAGCAAATGACGTCATTTTAGTCCGGACACGTTTGAATAAATCTACAATACCACTGGTTGTTGTGTAGCTCCTCTCAAGAGTTCACCAATTTCGTGACTATACGTCGGGTGTTCTCAGTGAATGGCTGATTTGCATCACTTGGTATTGTTTAGTTGAAGCTGCTACAGACGCTAAAAATGTACCGTTTCCGTGTCCGTGTCCGTTTTGTATGAATGTCTAAAATGAGTAACTGACCATTTCTAAGAGCACGGGCACACGGACACCAACTCGGACATGGAAACGGAATTTGTTTGGCGTGCAACTGCAACCCAGCCGACCTCACCAGCGGCGCCGTGTGCACGTGGCGCTTTTGGTGCGTCTGCCTCTGTGCGTCTGTCGGCTGCGATCTCGAGCATTCGTGGCGGAATGTGTGGCAGCCGCAGCCATGCGTAAACGAACGCGATGGTGCCAGGCAGCATGCATGTTGCCAACCAGCTCGTTGGCCGCATCACACTGCTGCTCAGTGAACTCAACAGCGATCCTGCGTGTCAAATAGTGTCACGTGGTTAAAACGTTAAACTAGAAAACATCTCTTGTTCAGTGAACAAGCTCTTTTCATTACCCAATTTTAGAAATTTAAAAATCGCTTTGGATAACACTTCGAAATAGCTCATACGGAGCCCACGAAATTTTTGCAGTGATACTCGGCTAGCCAATGAAAACTGAGCACATTTAGGCGTTTTTATTATTTTCGCCTCTGTTGGGATTGCAGTGTTCCTGAGGGGGAACGCTGCAGCTGCGCCATGGCGGTGGAAGCCTGCAGTCAACTAGCGACATGTGCGCTACACTGACCGCAGATACTGAGCAGATTAAAGAGCACTTTGACGACGACCAGTCTGACGGTCAACTGTGGCGGGTTGGATCGTGTGATGTCAGCAATGAACGAGTCCACCGCTGCGATCACCACAGCGATGGTGCCGAAAGCACCGCTGAGCGCACTCGCCAACAAGCCAACGTAGAGTGGCGCAGCCACGCTGCAGCTGAAACACATCAGTGCACCTGTGTGTGCGAAATCTGAGCAGTGATCAAATTGATGAACATTGTCAATGAAATCACCTGCACATTGCGAGAAAGCTGTTCACAGTGATCATCATTGCAAGTTGCCCGCATAGAATGTTCACTTTGCGCCCATAACGATCACCATACGCGCCTGTACGTAATCATTTAAGCAACTGACCCCAAAGGGTATTGGTTTTCAGTTTGAAAATGTTGTTTTTCTTACCAAGTATCAATCCGGTGAACATGCTTGGCAGCACCATTGCTACCTGGTTGAACATCATCCACTGGACGACTTTTGTTTGTATGTAATCGTTGTACCTGACGTGATTTGGCAATACTGTTCAATGATATGTGAAGCCAAACATCAATGCAGCAAAGTTTGCTGCTTGTGGTTTCGCCGGTTAGACGTATACTGACTACTGACTCGTCAGTGCGGTGGATAGCAGGCAGGACTGCCCAAAAACGTTTTATCTCATGCAGACGTTATAGTCTAGGCAAAACATCACCGAACCTAGAAAGCAGAATCTCGCAAAATCAACTCCGGGCAATACAGTCACAAGAGACTGAAACAACTCACTGTCGAACAAGCACAAACTATTATCTTCTATCTTGATTCCGGGACTCAATGCGTTTGCACATTTGATACGGTAATACAAACTGCTTACTGTTTCAACGAATATGCATCAGGGACTTCGAGGACGTAAGTGCGAGTGACCAGGTCAGCGAGAATCATGGGCATCATCGCCTGCAACGCGCCATACATCAGGAACACAAGCAGTGTTGGCTCAACCACACATCGGCTGGCCACTGCTCGCATGCACCTTTGTGCCGTCACGAAGCTTGCATTGTTCATTGATGATTTGCAATGTTACATTTGAAAACTTTCTGACGAAATTTGTAGATGCACAGCATGTTTTCTGGACAGACGATTACATCAAATGTTACCATAAAAACTAATCGTTATCATTGGCCATTTTTCAAACTTGATAAGCGCAACACGTTGACGAACTATTGATTCAACAAAATTTTGGTTGTTTATTTGATGAAAGACGAGATTCATCTGTACTAGATGGCAATGAACTTTTTTAACTTGACAGAAACTTTTCAACAATTTCCGTGGCAAATTTCTGATCACTGATCTCCAAATGATCATTGTCAACTTCCAGAAAATGCAATCTTCCACTTTCATCCAACTGTTTCAACCCGATACGATCCTAAATGTGTTTTTGGAAAAAATTAACAAGTTTGTGTCAAATGTGTCAAACAACAGCGAACCTGGGTGTAAATCTGGCGTTCTGTGACGTTTTGTAATTGAACATCTTGTCCCGGTGCGTAGAAGCCAAACCACTGAAGTAGTCGCAGTGCTACATTATTGTACGACAGAGAATTTTAAAATACCAATCTGTCCACCTCAGACTCTTTGGGAACAACAATTGTGTCTTGGTTGAATTTCACTAGCAACATGTTTTGCAGGCGTAGCAGGTTGTCTTTGTATTGAACGTTCACGGCCTGAAATTCATAAAAAGGTAACAATTTTTGAAAAAAAATTCAAATTAGAAAATAAAAATGTGTGTGTTGCCAAAACTTTTCATTGTTGATATCGGCCAAGAAGGTGCTGTAATATCGGTACTTCACTTCATTAAGTGGATCGTGCCAAAATTCGGCTTGAACCGAAATTCGTTGAACCCAGCTGAAAAGTGTCCATAGAACTTGCAAAACCAAAGAATATTCAAATTGTTGCAAAAGTAGACACACCAAAGATAAGCACCATAATTTAGCAGTCTTCTCATCAGTTCACATTTCCAAGTGGACATCGGGCATTTAGGAACGCCGTTGACGCCTCCAAAGAAAGCAGTCAATGTTCTGTGCCGTTTTGTTCGTTTCCGCAACGTTCATATTGCCTCGACCAAGACCAACCTTCTTGTGGACCGCCAATTGACACAAAGTTTTTCATTGGTGGATCAGGGCATCGTTGGGCGAGACCACGCCTGATGGGAAAAAATCAATTTCTGTCACAGACAAAAACTCACTGAGGAAGACAAAGCAACAGTAACGGACATGAACAAGCCTCCCTGCGAAACGCCCACACCGTGATAGCCTTCGTTCAGCTTTGTGTTGTTGCGGATCTGCTGACAGGCCATTTCCATTTGCGTGTTCAAGTCCAAAAAGTAACCGTTGCGTACTTCCTGAACAATTTTAATGTCGATCATACCAATTCATAGTTTTTCTACACAGCTCACTCACTTCGTCGTGTGTGTGCCCGATTTTGATTGAATACAAGTAGACCTTGTCAGAGACGTGCTGATGCACGAGACGTCTGATGCGCTGCATGTACGGGTCATCGCTGCTGCCTCCTGAAGCAAAAAGGTGATCGTGGATTAAAGTGAACAGCTGAAGACAACGGAAACCAAAAACAAACAAACAACAAAGATACCCATTCCATGCCACATGACAATCGGTGTGTGGCGGTTGGCACAGGCAACCGTCAGGAAATGAACCGCAAAAACAAACTGAACCAATTCATCCATCGAAACAATAATAGGAACTTAAAATTTTATGCACATGTACAATTTGTGAAGTGCATACTGATGAAAAATTATTTACACTCTTGATTGAATTAAGATGACAAAAACCGACAGCATTTATGCCAATTCAAACGTGATAAAGTTTATTTACCGAAGAAATAAACACACGCGAGGAAAAAAATCAAAACTTGCGACCGCAGCAACATGTCGTCAAATGGGGTGAACTTTACGTAAGTTTTGTGCGTGGCGAAAAAGATTACAAAGTGTATATATGACTAGAAATGACAAAACCATTGATTCACAAAACTACTGTTAATAACTGTCTCGTAAAATTTGTTTTTTTTCAACATCTGTTTGAAAATGTCAACATTTTTGAAGCGATAATGAAATGTCATTCAGTGCGTCGCGGTCATTGAGCTCAAATGCTGCAGCACCAGAAACTTTTCGATTTGGCAGAGCCCAGTCTTGCACGTCGGCTGCAGAAAAACGTAAAACATAAAACAACGTAGGTAAAGAGAACAATACAGCTGTCACAAATAAATACTGACCTGAACCGAATAAAGAAAACGCTAGTCCAGTGAGCACTTGCAGAGCAGCCATCAAGCAAAACACAGCTTGCCATTCAGAAGGATCACCCTGTATCATTCATGTTGTTGCGGTAGTTTTTTTAGTTACAATGAAACCTTGTTTCAAATACACCAACTGAACGTACTGATTCAACGATCGCGCCCACCAAATACGGTCCCATCAGTGAGCCAACGATTGAAAATACACGTGTTATACCGGTGATGGTGCCACTAAACGCTGGGGCCATTGTAACCTGAAACCGAACGGCGATCATACAAGTGTGAATGCTGAACGCAGAGGAAATTGAATAAAAAAACTGTATAACAAGACTGGTCATGACGCCCGGGATACACGCGCCAAAACAGCCGTAGGTCAGGCACGTCAGCACAACGACCAACATCGCGTGCTCACAACGCAGACAGGAGATCGCAACGAGACCAAGTGCACCGCCAAATGCAGCTGAACTATTGAATACGCGAATGTTGACTCTACATGCCAGTAATGCAAACAACGCAGCGACTCATTGGCACTCTGTCACTGACCAATCCCATTGAAAGTTCTGCAGATCGCTGTGTGCGAGTAATTGCCGTCCCTTTTCAATCGATCAGAACTGGTGCTGAACAGCATCTTCGTGAGGAACTGACACACGAACGGAACGCTGCTCAAAAAACCATTCTGAAAAAGGTGAAATTCAATTTTTTAAGCTAAAATTTTTCAATTCATTTCCGTTCAGTAATTCGTTTCATTGTTGTTGCCATATTTCATTACGATTTTACCGTTTTTATGTCCATCTTCATGGCAGTTCGATAGTAGGTCGGCAAATAAGAACTGAGGGTGGTCAAGGTGCATGCGAAGCTGAGGTTGCTGAACGTGCACACCCACAGTGGGGCGCTGCTTGCCACGCGAAACCATGGGATCGATTTTGAGGCACTCTAAACAAATCGCTCCAAATTTGAAGTTTTCAGGCACAATGATTGCCTTGAAACCAGACCTTTCTAGTCTCAAAATGATGCTCTTGAATTGAGCATTCCACGAATTCTCGTTCGTGCTGCGAAATGAAGCGACTTTTTCCGGGAGAATTGGACGCAAAGCACACCCAGAGACCGGTGACCAAAAATCCAAGGAAACCTGCGAACGTGTGTTGTTGTGTTTTCGTTGGTGATGTGGCAAAAGACAAAAAAACAGGCTAACTGGAAGAATAGAAAATCAGTGGCCATCCATCAAGCAAGCGTTTCAGACGGCACAAACGTGACGCCATCAAGTTGGCGGACACGCTGGACAACTGATTGCCTGCGGTCCAAATGGCAATCACGGTGCTTTTCTCGTTTGCTGGATACCAATGAGAGACCATCGTACCAATCGCTGGCATCGTTACACCCTGACAGCAACCACAAAATATGCAATTAAAAAGAGCATACATTTCCGACCAAAATGGCGAACGATAAAAAACAACTGTGATCAATATTTGCGCTCACGGCTCCCAGTCCAATAATCAAACGGGACACAAACACCCAAGAGAACGACAGGTGAATCGCAGCCACTGGGATCAACGCACAGCCAAGCACATGACACAGGCTGCCCCAAATAAGCAGGTTTTTCGGTCCATATCGGTCAGCCAGCCAGCCACCTAAACGGACATCATTTTTTGCGCAAAGCAAACGAACATGGTCACTGGTTGGCCAGCTGACCGCAAGGCGTTGACAACAACGATGTCCAGAACACAGCCGCCAACAGCGAGCTTTGTTGTTCAACCGACCACTCCAGTTTGCCCTGAAAATCAAGAAGAAAAAATTGCGACCGACGACCTTCCAACCAAAACAGCAGTGCATGATAATTGATCATTCTGTTTTCGAACCTCGCGTGCTGGATCAATTGGCTCTGCGTAAAACTGGTTGAACCAATCAGCGAGACCATTTTAAAAATAACCAATCAGCTGATTCGCCTATCGATTTACAGTTCGACTCTGTGTTCCGGGTAAACAGGCGGACTTCGTAATCGAGTCTGTTGTGTTCATCCAACTGGCACTCGTGCTGGTCAGTTTGATGCAGCTGTTTATGGAGAGCGTCGTGTGCGTCCAGCAATGCTGATTGATTGTATCGATGCTGATGCTGCAGATCAAGCCAGGTTGCATTCACCATGCACACCACTGCAAACGCCACGTTGCCACGCATCAACCCCTGGCTGGCCACCACCGCACACAGCAGCAGCGCCACTTTCAAACGCCACGATGCGCACGACCAAAAATCTGCTAAATCTGGATGTAACAACGTTGAAAAGAACGCAGCATTCAAGAAAGTCAAAGCATTCAACAGAAATAGCTCAACACTTTGTTGAATTACCGTGGTTGCTCAACATACCACTTGAATATTGTTGTCCAAAAGAGACCAGTGGTTTGAGTTGCCACTGGTGAATGACTTTTGGACAGCCACTAGCCACAACACCACATGCCGAGGTGCATGTTAACTAGCCAACTAGACTCAACAAAATGTTGATTTTTGTTGAAATGTTTTTTCTCAGTGAAGTCTTGTCTGCAATAAATATTATGAATTCGATCACTAACCAACATGCTGCGCTGCGCTGGACTGCCATTCATTTGTTGACTGTTCTTGCCTCCTGGTCTTTTCGGTTTCGGCAAATAAAGCCACGTGTGCTTTGTCCATATGAAATTTTGCTGATGTAAGTTGTTTTTTATGTTTGTTGTTGTTCAGAAACCCAAAAAGCTTATAGCTGCAATAATCACAACATACGTGATTTTTGAAACGAAACTGAACGCTGAGAGCTGGGCAAGCTGTAGTTTTTTGGACGGTTTAACACGCTAAGCCAGAGCGGGTGTGTGTCCCATTCTGTGTCACATCTATTATTTGGAGGCAACACTACTGAGCTGGCTATCGATTTTCTGGCTTAACTGCAAAAGTAAACATGTGCTGTTCACGTGTTTTTTTTTAATTAGGCGATAGAATTCCTCGAGGATTTTTGAATCTGTTACACCAATTTGCAGTTGACCCATAAAATGAAACTTCAGAACTTTCATTGTTTACTTTTTCAAACAATTTTTAAAACTTTTTGAAAATACATGTAATGTCCACCACGGCGTCCTGTGTCGGAACACAAAGTACGGTAACTAATACAGTCGAGGGTGGTTTCGCCACTGACCGTTGATTGTTGTGAGAACATTTTCAGATGATTCCAAATGTTGCGAGCACTCAGCAGACCACTGGTTGGACATCATTCTTTTTTGAACAGAGAATTCACAACCACGCACTCCTCATTCACATTTCACAGTTAAAAAAATATTTTGAGCCACTTTTAATTTTGGGACACCGCGACGGACAGGACATCGGACTCCACTTCGGTCATTTTTAATTAGCAGAGTTTCGGTGTTCATATGATTTTATTTTTGCGGTGTGACATTTTGTGTGCAAACAAAGCAGAGTTTTGTGAAAAAATAATTACCGAAATAGCACAAATATAATGATTTTTTACTACGTTAGTAGACGTAAAGGAATGTTTGAGTGTACATGGCATCATTTGGCATACGAGATCAGCATGTGGTTGCCGTGTCTGTGCACACTGTACACGTAGCACGGCAGCATTTTGCCCCAGAACGGCTGTGCGTCTGCTTCGTTCGGCATCGCCACGTAGTCGAGCGTGCGCACTTTTTCGGGCAGAACAATCAACATTGCGGCTTCGGCAGTGTTCAGCGGCAGCAGATTGTTGTTGTGATCGACGAACTGGTGCTGCACCGGTGGCGGCTTCGTCACGAGACAACAACGCTCGCCCAAGTTGTAGTACGCACAGAGCTCACGCTCAGCGCCGACTTCGCTGGTGTGCCGTGCGAACTCTGCCGGCCACGCAACGTGCAACTCTGGCAACTGCTGAGCGTGTGAACGATTGAGATGCTGATATTGATGGTGATGATGATGCGTTGGCGACGCAACTACGGGACTCGGTTGGCGTAGGCGGTCACGGGCGCAGTGCAACCGTGCTGCATTGACACAGTGACGCGACTCGGAACGGTGACGACGATTGGGGTGGGTGGTGCGGTTGGCACGATGCGGCCGTGCAAGCGGACGATGCGCCGCGTAGTGCTGCTGCTGCTGCTGCTGACGCTGAGCGGGGTGCATGTCTGCAAAAGGAACACGCTCACGTACAAACAAGACACAAGAAGTCCGTCGTGAAGCTCAACAATTTGGTACCAGACTTCTGACTGACCGAAAGTCGTTTGCCATTGGTTATCTTAGCAATAACGGGTCCATTAGGTAAACGATGCCATTTAAGAATTCCTACCAAGTATTGTCAATTTCGGCGTTTTTTTTTGACCCGGTCCTATTAGAGGGACTCGGATCACTTTGCCAATTTTGAATTCTCGCGTCATGCATGAAACTGTTTACCTATCTATGCGCGCCTTGAGTCTTGAGGCCAAATAAAAAGATAGCCAAGAAGAGACGTTTCTTAGATCAAACCGTGTCACGGTATCAAAGATCTGATATTATCTAAAAATGCGGGAGACGCATATAAAAGGAGGAATATGGCTTTGTCTAAGCAGTGAGAGACTTGGCTCGACAACTCTTTTCAAGTCTCTGATGTGGTACACACGGATACAAGTACATAAAAGCTATATTTTTGCGCCGCGTTTGTTTTACTGAAAAGTGTAAAAAGTTTTAAAATCATTTTTTAACTGTCCTTTCCAGTTTAGTCCGAAATCACATCATGTGCGAAATTCTGTGCAAATTCTGTGCAGAACTTGTGTAAATCAAGAATCTGTAAATTCTGTGCAAAAACAAAAAAATCAGAGACTGCAAAACATTGTTTCATGTGGTTTTATCGTTGCTAACGTACGCATCGCTGTGTACACACCAGCATCAGTGACAAAAAGGTGTTATCTTCCGTTGATTTTCAGCCTTTTTACCAAACTCTAGTGGCAGGATAAACTGTCTGTCCCGTGAGTCCTTGCCTTTGCCACAGAAGGAGACCTTGCGTTCCCCAATGCCTCTGCGATACACTTTGTCCTGGGCAAACCAGTATCAGCGATCTGAAGTCTGATCGTTGTTTTAGTGGTTTTAGTGGTCGCTAAATGCCCGAAATACCGCAAAAGTTTTAATTGTCTACAAAGTATTATCTTTCTTATTAATCGTGACCCAATATGCGTTTGCACGCACAGATAGAGAAAATGTTTCATGGCTGCGCGGCAATTTTAAATGAGCAAAAACTTAACGTATTCTGACGACAGATTCGTGCAAGAAATTGAGAAAAAACCAGTCAGAATGTTTTTTCACTAAACAAAATTTATTTCAATTCATATTCGAACTACGCTCTGGCGCGAAACATTTTTTCAGTGTGCGGCTTTTCCACACATCATTCAACATTACTAAGCCTCCTTCGTACGAAAAGATTATACATGTGCAACCGAAATAGTGAATAAACGGCGCAAAAATATGGCTCTTATGTACTTGTATCCGTGTGTACCACATCAGAGACTTGAAAAGAGTTGTCGAGCCAAGTCTCTCACTGCTTAGACAAAGCCATATTCCTCCTTTTATATGCGTCTCCCGCATTTTTAGATAATATTCTGACTTTTAAATAAGTCCCGAAGGTCGAACCAAATTCACATCTCGTTGGTCACACATTCTTCTAAACCCCGGATACCTCAGAGTTTTCATTTTTCGTTTTTTGGGCCGATTTCGCCTATGCTATTTCTACGGCCGATTCGCTCGAAATCGTTACGATTCAGTATCTAGAGTTGCTCACAAAAAACCAACCCAAAATCCGGGATCAGTGCATTGAATTACTCTGGAAAACAACCTTTTCTTGTTTTTCGTTTCTAGAACGATTTCGCTAACTTCAACGGCCGATTCGCCCGAAATCGTCACGATTCAGCATCCAGAGTTGCTCACATAAAAAAAACTAACCCAAAATTTGTGATCAGCGCATTGAATTACCCTGGAAAACAACCTTTTCTTGTTTCTCGTTTCTAGACCGATTTCGCCAACTTCCACGGCCGATTCGCCCGAAATCGTCACGATTCAGCATCTAGAGTTGCTCACGTAAGAAAACTAACCCAAAATTCGTGATCAGCGCATTGAATTACCCTGGAAAACACCCTTTTCTTGTTTTTCGTTCCTGGACCGATTTCGCCAACTTCCACGGCCGATTCGCCCGAAATCGTCACGATTCAGCATCTAGAGTTGTTCACGTAAGAAAACTATTCCAAAATTCGTGATCAGCGCATTGAATTACCCTGGAAAACCCCCTTTTCTTGTTTTTTGTTCCTGGACCGATTTCGCCAATTTCCACGGCCGACTCGCCCGAAATCGTCACGATTCAGCATCTAGAATTGCTCACGTAAGAAAACTAACCCAAAATTTGTGATCAGCGCATTGAATTACCCTGGAAAACACTTTTTTCTTGTTTTTCGTTCCTGGACCGATTTCGCCGATTTCCACGGCCGATTCGCCCGAAATCGTCACGATTCAGCATCTAGAGTTGCTCACGTAAGAAAACTAACTTAAAATTCGTGATCGGCGCATTGAATTACCCTGTAAAACACTCTTTTCTTGTTTTTCGTTCGTGGACCGATTTCGCCGATTTCCACGGCCGATTCGCCCGATATCGTCACGATTCGGCATCTAGAGTTGCTCACGTAAGAAAACTAACCCAAAATCCGTGATCAGCGGATTGAATTACCATAGAAAACACTCTTTTCTTGTTTTTCGTTCCTGGACCGATTTCGCCAACTTCCACGGCCGATTCGCCCGAAATCGTCACGATTCAGCATCTAGAGTTGCTCACGTAAGAAAACTAACCCAAAATTCGTGATCAGCGCATTGAATTACCCTGGAAAACACTTTTTTCTTGTTTTTCGTTCCTGGACCGATTTCGCCGATTTCCACGGCCGATTCGCCCGAAATCGTCACGATTCAGCATCTAGAGTTGCTCACGTAAGAAAACTAACTTAAAATTCGTGATCGGCGCATTGAATTACCCTGGAAAACACCCTTTTCTTGTTTTTCGTTCGTGGACCGATTTCGCCGATTTCCACGGCCGATTCGCCCGATATCGTCACGATTCGGCATCTAGAGTTGCTCACGTAAGAAAACTAACCCGAAATCCGTGATCAGCGCATTGAATTCCTACGGACTAAACATTTCTCCTATTTTTCGTAGCTCAGACAAAATTTGTAAGAGTGAAAAACTGATACCCAGTCAAAATGCTACCAACTTTAAAAAATGCACAATTTTGACCCCAAAAAATGCCCGGGCAAAAAAATAAACTAAATTTTCAGAATCTACGGATGAAATTACCCTAGGAAAAAATTTTGTTCAACTGTGAAAGTGTCCCAGCTAAAAACTGAAAGGGCGAACACTTAAAACCAGGTGAAAACCCTCCCAACAATTAAAAATGCCCAATTTTTTACCCAAAAACAGGGTCTGGGTAAAAAATTAACCCAATTTTCAAAATCTCCGGGTGGAATTACCCCAGGGAACATTTTTGTTCGACTGCGAAAGTGTCGCAGGTAAAAATTTAAAGGGCGAACACATGTTGATTACATACCAGAAAAAAAAAATACCAAGGAAAATAAGTAACATAAATTTCAGAATAGGTTTTTCGTGTCTACAGCGTATGAAAAATAGTCGGATAAAAATTTTTTCGCGGCTCCAAGCACAACTTTGGGTGTTCGTTTCGTGTGCACAGAACCAAGTTTGTGGCTTATACTATGCTCGCTGGACGCAGCGAGCAAATTTGAAAAAAGCGCGCGAGGGAATATTCAGCCATATAATGCGTGATGCGCTGTCCGCTCGCTGGCGCTCGCTCGCGCATCCGCATGATAAAAACTCGTAATCAAAGAAACGCTGATCGCGCAGCCGAGCCGAGCGCACTGTGATTTGTGCCAACGGCCTAGCTGCAGCCCACGACTGTTGCTCCCCCTGTTGCTGAAGCTGGCGCTCCGTTACGCCTGAACGAGCCGCATGATAACCATTTCATAAACAATTCAGATCTTTCTGCCTACAACTGAACAAACAGAAGCAGATTTGAAGTCAACTCACTGCAGGAAAAAGTGGAACTTTATCGTGTCCAGATCAGGCACAAGTTCAAAATGCCGGCAGGGGGACAAACAAGCGCTTCAAAACAATGCAGCGTTTATTAGATGATATAAACGACATATATGTACATGTAATTTTATGAATCACATTGAACAGCAACGTCAGAGCTACAAAAGCTATGCACTCCCGAAACTGTGCTCATAGCGCCCGGAAAACGCCGGTTTTATTCTGAAACTGAGATGCAAAACGCATGATACAAAAACGTGCGTACATGACAGGCACGCAGTATGTCATGTGTCATATCATATCCCAATGGTGTGTTTGCCGCACACACACAAGCTGCCATCAAAAATATTCCCGGCGCAGCACGCAAATACAATGTAAAAGTGGTAAAACTCATTGCACAGAGATTTTGCCGGGAAACCGTTGAAGATTTGAAGAATCCTCTTGACGTTTGACGTTGCAAATTTGCAAAGTGAACAGCTTAAAAAATGTCGTTCGCTTCGTTGTAATTTTGTGCATGCAGCGTAACAGATAAAAACGCAATGATGAAAAAAGATAAAGGGGAAATGTTGGCAGAAACACAATCGCATCAATCAAAAGTTGGGTTCAAAAGTAGAAAATAAAGAAACAGAGTGTTTAGCTAAAACGCAACAGCATGATTGTCACTTGTACATACCTTTTGGACTGTATCTTCGGCTTATCAGTGCCGCTTTGGCCTCAAGTTATGATTTGAATAACCCTAAGACGGCTCATCGCTTCACTTCCTTCATCTGAAAACCAACGGCAAGTTTGTAAGTGAGCAAACAACAAGCAACGCGCGCTCGACTGAATGGATGGATTGCACGCGATGTGTGCTATCATGAACAGACAAACAAAGATGCATGAAGCACGTTGTGTGCTTATTCGAATAAGAAATATGGTTATTGGTGCTGTAAGCGGCAGACACGCTGAAAGCAGACTGCTCGAGCGTATGTTTGTCTTAGATTGGCACAATGACGCAGCGGCGCTTGACGCGCCTCACAAGCTCATTGCATGCTCTGTTCATGTTCGATTTTATGTGCCATCTCTATTATGCGCGTATACAGTTTCAGTTTCTTCTTCAACGCATGCAAGCAAACGCAATTTTTTTCAATTGCAACTAAAAGGGTTTGTATTGTTTGGTGGCGTGCTGCTCTGCCATACGACGCTGTCAAAAAGCATTCAATGTGTAACGCTTCTTTTATAAAACGCAAAAGACTGTGCTGAATGCTGAAAATGTATTACGAGAGACAGTTGAACAAATCCATGTAGCACGCACGCGTAAAGATGATTGAGACGGCGAGAAAATTTGAGAGCGTTGAACTTTTAGTAAACTTGGAAAACACGATCAAAATGAGTTGCATAATGGCAGAACTGACCATGAGTGCTGGTGCTTCGACGCATTTTGGCACATGCGCTTGCTGATTTTGCTGTTAAAGTTGACAATTCGAATCGGACGTCAGGCAGGCACGTTGCTACCTTTTTCAGCTGTTAGCACATGGGCTTTAGGATCGTTCGATTATGTATGTTTTTTATGCTGCAAATAAAAAAGCTGAATTCTATGCACATAGTCAAATTAGAATGTACAGTCACCAAAGCCATTGAATTGAAGTGAGCCATAGCAGTCGGTGTCTTCTTGGTAATTAGTGGTAGGGATCAGCCAAACTGTTGACACAGACAGACGACATGGACATGTGGATTGATTGCAAACGCAAATTGATGCAACGATTGATGTGCTAGTCAGCACACGGGGCAATGCATCGGCTGTATGTACTATCAATTACACTGTATCATTTTATGGTCTCACTACAATTAGAATATACATTATAGCCTTTTGCATGTGCAATGTTTGTTAAGAGCAAAACAATAAAGTTTGCCACAGATACAGATACAAAACATAACATTGTATAATTGGACTCAAATAAGCATACTATGTGCAGCATACACTGTAGGTTCAAGCCATCGAGGCTGCATCATTCAAAATCGTTGTTTTTTTTGTTGAGTTGTCCAGTACAACCATGCAAATCATTCATGCGGAATTTTTGAACCTGACACTGGAAAATTCCCGTGAGGCTGGCGGGGCAGAAATACAGACGAAAATGAAGTTGTACATACTTTGTGGCGTGCTCTTTGAGCTTCTGTTAAGATACCCGCGCATGTGCAATTTCCTTTTTTGGACTGTCTAACTTTCCATTTTTGTACCCCCTTTCAGCACTATTAATTCAATTTCAAAAGCATTTTTGGTCTAAATGGCACAGAAAGTTGGCTTAACAAGTTAGTTATGTCTGAACTGATTTTTTTGTAGCGTAAAACAACGTTAATGCAAATTTGCGTCACTAAGTCGAGGACGTTTGCCGTTGTACACAAACTTTTGTGGCTTGGCAAACAAAATGAATTGAAGCTAATATGCAAGTACAAAAGCACACATACACTTTTAATACGAAACCTTCAGCAAAAAGCGTTTTTCGCTAAACACATTATGTAAATGAAACAAGCTGCGACTAGACCTTCAGCCTCTTTTATCTGAAAGATTCCACAGAAAAATTGCAATCCACAAAAAAAACCACTTGTGTATCTGTCACATCTGCTTGGAGATCAGGTGAGGCGAGAATTTCCATGCAAATCGACTTCGATATTTTCGTCAATCCTGTAAAACTTGGAAGAAATTGGATATTTTGATGAAAATTGTCCAGCCGTCGACCTAAAATGGCACCTGTTACCACGAGCGACAATCCGTGTCACTGTCAGGCACACTTTCCAACAACCAAGGACTATTTTGCCTGTTCGTCTTCCTTTGCACACAACTCCAGTTGCCTTGTAATCACAAAGTAGAAAATATTTAATTTAAAAATTGTTGATGTGTCAACGCAACTGACATGCATCTTTTAGATTTTTCTCAACATTAATTTTTGAGTTTACTGTGAACAAAACTTTTAAAATACTCGAGAGAGCAAGTGAGGAACAGCAAAAAAGGACAGTAGTAGAGTTTTGCAGCGCTTCAACCATGGATGGTTATGTTGACGAACAGCTGCATTGGCCTGTACGTGCTGATCGTTGTGCTGTTCGTGATACAGGTGCGCTGCATCCAAACGTACGTCAGCGACGCGCATCGTTCATCGATATTGCTCAGAATTGTCGCCGTTTTTCCGGTATGCGCCCTGAAAAACATCCATGCTGTGAGAAATTGTATTAAAATTGGTTTTGTACGCTGCTCACAAAATTGATTTCTCTGTGTTATTGCTCTGTCTGATGCGTCGCCAAACATGCAACGTTGTGCAGGTGTGTGGCGGCTGTGCAGTGATGGCCATGGTCGTGCCAGCCACGACGGTGCTCATGAAGATCATCATACCCGCGTTAGTCTTCCAGCAGTTCTGTGTGAGAATCGCGACTTTTATTGTTGCGTGCTCAACAAAACCTGTTGCGCTGCTTCAAAAAAAGTTGCAAACAACGGTATTAGCCATGTATAAAATAATTAATGAATAAAGTTTCAAGAGAAAAAAGGTTTTTGTCAACGATCATACAGTTGCCATCGCCAGCCATCCGCACATTTCTGTAGATTATTTGGCGTGCGTACGATCGCGGCCTGGACGATTCCGGCCTGGACGATCGCGGGCTGGGACGATCGCGGTCTACGAGTTTTTGAAGCTTGCCATTGTTTTTGTCGCACGCCACTGGTTATTTTGATCTTATTGTTGATACTCCGGCCGCGGTCGTCCAGGCGGCGATCTGTTGGGCCGCGGAAGTGCGTTATGCGTTGATTTCGTTTTTATTTCAGTTACCTAACGGACACGATGCAGGCGTTTGTGTCGCTAGTGTACAGTCTGTATGGCGGTCGCGAAGCGATGGCTGAGATCAGCATGGCAGCACACGTGCCCATACGAACGAATGTTGGCCTCTGCAAAAGCTGCACTTTCCTTCCACACTTCAAACCGACTGTGTTCGTGTTTTAGTTTTCAAGTTTCTTTTATGGTAAACCGACTGTGTTCGTGTTTTAGTTTTCAAGTTTCTTTTATAGTTTTTTCTTTAATGTTCCTTGGAGCGGTTGTTTTTCATGACATGAGCTAATACGGTTAAAAACTGATGGGGCATTGAAGCGAAGCCGCTCAGTTGTTGCAATGGCCTCTGTCATGATCATCGTGTTGGTTATGTTTGTTTCAGGAGTAACATTGGCCGATTAACAATGATCGTCTACCAAGCTGCGGTCTTTGATCTTCTGCTCACTGTCATCAACTTCGTTGGTCTTGCCAATGGTGTTGAATTCGAAGATGACTATCCGTGGATGAGAATATTGAAGATGGCATCGACAATGAGTGGCAACTGGGCCAACGCAATGCTCGCCGATCTGACGCATCAGGTGCGTGTGCTCTGCGAAGAAAACCTCACTTCGAAATCAGCTATCGAAACCTGCTCTCAAGGAGGCTATGGGGTGGGCGGGTATTAAGGTAGCTGCTGAAGTGGCTGCTAAAGTGGTCACCAGGGTGGCTACTAACGTGGCTGTGCCGGATAAATTTTGTGCGCATGAATTGGCCTTAAAGTGGTCACCAGGATGGCTACAAAGGTGGTTACTAACATGGCGACTAAAGTTACCGTCAACGTGGCTGCTATGAAAGTAACTCAGGGGGTTACTAAAGTAGCAAATGAAATGACTACTAAAGAGCTAATAAAATGGCTACTAGGGTGGCCCCAAAATGGCCATGAAAGTGGCTATTAAAGTGGTAACTAGAGAGGCTACTAAAATACTGCTACTAATGTTTCACACGTGAACGCGTTTTTAGTAGCCAGCCACTATATAGTAGCCATCTTATTATCTTGTTAGTCAAATTAGCAGTACTGTAGTGAAAGCGGTTTTGAGAAAAAAATTCATTCAATTTCAAAGAAACACACGTGCGATAAAGATATTTTATCAAAAGTTTCATGTTTTTCAAGGTAATAAAGCAAAAGTTCCGGTTGCCTCAAATGTTTCGAATAGCGCAAATCTTGTTGCTCGTTTTGAACATTCAAGAGGCTCTGTTTGGAATTCTGGGCACCGTTGGCGTGTTTGGCAATGAGGAGACAAACGATGTGCATGCCACTTTGCTCGCTTACGGTACGATATGGTGCATTGTACATGGTACATGCGTACACGGTGATAAAATTGTCAACTTTTAAAACGCTTCGATCTTGTGACCGCATTAAGGTCTTAAGCTGAAATTTGCACCACTTATGGTCATTTGTTCCTGTTCTGTAAAAATTTCATCCGAAAATATTAATTCTGTTAGGCCCAACGGCACTTTTATCTAAAATTTTACATTTTCACAGGGTTTACATTCCAACATCGGGATGCACCTCATCATAATTATTCAAATTTTTTCCAACAGTATCATCACATCGTCTTTTGTTTCATTTTTTCCTTTATAACTTCAGTTGCGAGCGACATATTGCTAACCGTGGAATTGACCATGTTATCGATTTTGGCTACGATCTATTTTCGACCGTCCAACTGTGCGCTTTTCGATCGCTACAAAAAGAATTCAAAAAACGGAAAAAGTCCAGAAATCAAAAAGAAAAACGAAGATACAAACCACAACAGCTCAAATGATCCTGGGAACTATCATGTGAATTGGATGAAGAGCAATTTGCAACACGACTACTCACCCCGAAGTAAAAATTAGACCAAATAAATTTTAATTTATCTATATTTGAAATAAAAAAATATTAAAATATTCAAATACACTTCGGAAACATGTGTGACACTTTTTGAATAAAAAATATGAAATTGTGCATTTCAACACTGCACATGAGCTTTTGAACATTTACCATAAAGTGATTCTTGCCGGTGTCATGCCACTTTTGACCCCGCAATATTTTGACCGGCAATTTTAACATGACCTATCCTGCCATAGACAAGCCAATCGCCCAGGATCGTTCTTATCAAAGAGTTTTTCGCTTCCCGGACTTCTCCCGCGCGGACATTTCCCCGCAGACATTTTCGGAAACTTGAGCAGCTGGCTAAGCGTCATCTGGCAGAAGATGGTAAAGAAGAAGAAGATGAAGAAAGCCAGAAACTGCCTGATGAGAATCTAGATGATGATATGGACATTGGACGTTTATGAGTAATGATAAACAGTGAGATTATCGATGAACATTGTTTTTGTGTCAAAAATTGCTATTTTTTTGGTACACTGTAAAAATGAACTGAAATGTGTAAACCAAAAAATTTAGATCAGAAAAAACCCTTCCAAAATATTTTAATCTGACAGTGTTCCAAATTTTAGGCATAACAAGGTCACAGTGCAAGCCAGTGAAAGCATTTTGAAGTTGGAACTTCTTTTGTCTCACCCTGTACTGCAAAGGACGTCATCACACTATTTAGGTCGATGAAAACTCCAAACAACTTGTGGTTTTAATGGGCCATGGTCATTGGTCCACCTGGGCTAATTCTGTTTTGCCTTCATTAAATGGTGCTGTTCTGAAGTTAAAAAATGTTAATTGGATGAAAGCGCTATAAAACCAGCGTACAAACCATCTTTGCTGTCATACTAAGTGGTTCAACCGTTTTACTCTTCCTCTACTGCTCCTGCTCAACTGCAAACCGTGTCTACTGCTCGATCTTCGGTCATGGTCGTCGTCGCCATCATCATCAACCCCGCTTACTCAAGTTGCGTTGCGGCTTGCGCCCACTGCGCCGCCTTGCTGGTTTGGTGATCATCGCGGCTGCTCTTCTCTTCTAAAATCCGCTTCAGGTAAAACACGCTCGTCGTCAGACATTGCTTAAACGGACTTATTTCTAATCCTAATCCAAAAGCCCAATACTAAGCCAAACCTGATCCTAACCTAAGCCAAGCCTTCTCAGGAAGGAAGATGTCAAAACAACTGCGTTTTGAACAAGTTTTTGTTGCAGCAGTGCTCACGCGCTAGTGGATCATGAGCATGCCGATGCACGTGCGCGTGCGTTTAAAAAAAGCGCCAGGGTCAATCGCACAGTCTTTATTGGTTTTGAAGTAAGTTGTCTCCGGTTGATAAACTTTTTTTGCAATTTCAATATGAAACTTAAATAAAGTTTTAAAAATTAAGGTCAGCAACCGTTGGCGGAAGCGGCATCGGCTTCATGGGGCGGTCAAAAAAAGGAGATTGTAAGAGTTCAACTTGTAAAACTTATTTCTGAACCTTATTGACTGAACCTGCTCAATTATAACTTTTCCAACAGCAAAGATATACAGGGTGAGCCAAAAAGGTTTCAAAATCAAAATGCTCTCACTGACTTTTGCTGAGATATCTGATATTTTATATTTTATATTTTCGAGCTGAAAATTGAAACACTACTAGAACACTTTGGGAATTTTCTGACCAATTAAAATTTTCAGGTTATGTTGCCATTATCAGTCACTACAGCAAAATATCTTGAAAACATGAAAAAACATGTTGTGGAGTGCTAACGGTTGATTTAGCTGTAACAAATACCAAATGATAAACTTTGGTGACAACCCGAGTGTTCAAAACACAAAAAAGATGAAAAAAGAAATACGCACATAGTAGCTTGGAAATGACAAACGCAGAATTGCATTTGAGCAGTCTTTGATAACTCTGATGTTTCACTTTGAGTCTGAGTGTACGTCAGCGGTTCTGCAAAGAACAGATGCGAATTTATCTTTTCAAATGCAAATTGATTTTTCTTTTTTAATGAATACAATTTGCCACTTTGATTGTTTCACAGTAGCAGACGATTGTTTTCTGCAGTAAAAAATGCAATGCCATTTTTAGGTTTGTTTTTTGAAAAATTTGATATTTTTTTGCAAATTTCTGTAAAAATGAACTGAAACGTGTGAACCAATAAAAATTTAGATAAAAAAACAAAACCCGAAATGTTCTAACAATGTTCCAAGTTTTAAAACATGAGGTCTCACTTCTCAGCACTCACTGCTCACCGCAGAATTGCTCACACACACTCAGACTCGAAGTGAAACATCAGAGTTATCAAAGACTGCTCAAATGCAATTCGGCGTTCGTCATATCTACAGTATGGCCGAATAAATAAGGCAGTCCTTGTATTCTCCATCAAGACGGGATCAGTCGCAGACTAGGAGTTGTGTTTTTCAAAAATGCCAAGATAATTCCCAATCGTGTGTTCAAGGGAGATAGAATGAACAGAATAGCACGAAGAATCAATTAGTTTAAAAAACACATCAAATTTGACACACAATTTGCTTTCTGAAAGTCTTTTTCCTTTCATTCAAATTTCGCGCGCTCCTTGCACCCTGAAAAAAGCTGCCATGTTTAAACGGCCATTCCGTAAGCTACTGTGCGCGTATTGCTTTTTTCATCTTTTTTTGTGTTGTGTCATGAACTGTCCTGCTTTGGTGTAATGGCTCACTTAACAGCTTCGGCAGTTCTGCCTGGTGTCCGTCGCACTGACGAGCCAGGGGGCACCGCGGTATGCGTCTACCTGGCGAAACCGCAAACAGCGAACTTCTTGTATTGCATACACTCGCAAAACACCGGGTCCCTTGTGGCTTCATAGCCCGGGATGGTTGATTTTGTGAGATTCTGCTTTCTAGGTTCGCTGATGTTTTGCCCAGACTATAAGATCTGTCTGTGGTAAAACAGCTTCGGCAGTTCTGCCTGGTGTCCGTCGCACTGACGAGCCAGGGGGCACCGCGGTATGCGTCTACCTGGCGAAACCGCAAACAGCGAACTTCTTGTATTGCATACACTCGCAAAACACCGGGTCCCTTGTGGCTTCATAGCCCGGGATGGTTGATTTTGTGAGATTCTGCTTTCTAGGTTCGCTGATGTTTTGCCCAGACTATAAGATCTGTCTGTGGTAAAACAGCTTCGGCAGTTCTGCCTGGTGTCCGTCGCACTGACGAGCCAGGGGGCACCGCGGTATGCGTCTACCTGGCGAAACCGCAAACAGCGAACTTCTTGTATTGCATACACTCGCAAAACACCGGGTCCCTTGTGGCTTCATAGCCCGGGATGGTTGATTTTGTGAGATTCTGCTTTCTAGGTTCGCTGATGTTTTGCCCAGACTATAAGATCTGTCTGTGGTAAAACAGCTTCGGCAGTTCTGCCTGGTGTCCGTCGCACTGACGAGCCAGGGGGCACCGCGGTATGCGTCTACCTGGCGAAACCGCAAACAGCGAACTTCTTGTATTATCTAAAAATGCGGGAGACGCATATAAAAGGAGGAATATGGCCTTGTGTAAGCAGTGAAAGACTTGGCTCGACAACGCTTTTCAAGTCTCTGATGTGGTACACACGGATACAAGTACATAAGAGTTATATTTTTGCGCCGCGTTTGCTGTTTAAAAGCTTGCTGAAAAGCGTAAAAACTTTGAAGTTATTTTTCAATTGTCCTCTTCAGTTTAGTCTAAAATCACACCATGTGCGAAATTCTGTAAATTCTGTGCAAAAACAGAAACATCAGAAATTGCAAAATATTGCTGCATGTAGCTTTATCGTTGTTGTTGTTGTTGTTTTGTTGGGATTTTTAGGCGATGTTTTTAGCCAGGGCTAACCCAGAGAAGCGTACAGAACGCCATTGAGTAGGGCGCCCATTGAGTTTTCTCTGTCATTAAGTGCCTACATACCCCTCGGCGGGGCTCGATCCCCCGAGCGCACAGACTGTAGTCTAACGCACTACCACCAGGCCACGAGGGTGACAATTGTTGTTGTTGCTAACGTACGCACCGCTGTGCATACAGCAGCACCAGTGCAAAAAGTGTTGTCTTTCGTTGATTTTCACCCTTTTTACCAAACTCTTGTGACAGGATAAACCGGTGAGTCATTGCCACAGAAGGAGACCTTGCGTTCCCCAACGCCTCTGCGATACACTTTGTGCAAACCAGTGTCAGCGATCTAAAGTCTGATCGTTATTTTAGTGGTTTTAGTGGTCGCTAAATGCTAGAAAAAAAGCAAATGTGAAAGTTTCATTTGTCTACAATGTACGAGGGTTGCCACTTCCAACCGAAATAAAAAATAAACGGCGCAAAAATATGACTCTTATGTACTTGTATCCGTGTGTACCACATCAGAGACTTGAAAAGCGTTGTCGAGCCAAGTCTTTCACTGCTTACACAAGGCCATATTCCTCCTTTTATATGCGTCTCCCGCATTTTTAGATAATATTCTGACTTTTACATAAGCCCCGAAGGTCGGACCAAAATCACAATACGTTGGTCACACATTCTTCTAAACCCCGGACAACTCAGGTTTTTCATTTTTCGTTTTTAGGCCAATTTCGCCTATGCTATTTCTACGGCCCATTCGCCCAAAATCGTCACGATTCAGTACCTAGAATTGCTCACATAAGAAAACTGACCCAAAAGCAGTGATCGGCGGTTGAATTACCCTGGAAAACACAGTTTTCTTGTTTTTCATTTCTGGACCGGTTTCACTAAATTCCACGGCCGATTCGCCCGAAATCGTCACGATTCGGAATCTAAAGTTGCTCACGTAAGAAAACTAACCCAAAATCTGTTATCAGCGCATTGAATTACCCCGGAAAACACAGTTTTCTTGTTTTTCATTTTTGGACCGATTTCGCCAATTTCCACGGCCGATTCGCCCGAAATCGTCACGATTCAGTACCTAGAATTGCTCACATAAGAAAACTAACCCAGAATCCGTGATCAGCGCATTGAATTACCAAGGAAAACACCGTTTTTTGTTTTTCATTTCTGGACCGATTTCGCCAATTTCCACGGCCGATTCGCCCGAAATCGTCACGATTCAGTATCTAGAGTTGCTCACATAAAAAACTAACCCAAAATCCGTGATCAGCGCATTGAATTACCCTGAAAAACACCCTTTTATTGTTTTTCGTTTCTGGGCCGTTTTCGCCAATTTCCACTGCCGATTCGCCCGAAATCGTCACGATTCAGCACCTAAAGTTGCTCACGTAAAAAAACTAACCCAACATCTGTTATCAGCGCATTGAATTACCATGGAAAACACCGTTGTTTTGGTTTTTCATTTTTGGACCGATTTCGCCAATTTCCACGGCCGATTCGTCCGAAATCGTCACGATTCAGTACCTAGAATTGCTCACATAAGAAAACTAACCCAGAATCCGTGATCAGCGCATTGAATTACCATGGAAAACACCGTTGTTTTGGTTTTTCATTTCTGGACCGATTTCGCCAATTTCCACGGCCGATTCGCCCGAAATCGTCACGATTCAGTATCTAGAGTTGCTCACTTAAAAAACTAACTCAAAATCCGTGATCAGCGCATTGAATTACCCTGAAAACACCATTTTCTTGTTTTTCGTTTCTAGACCGATTTCGCCAATTTCAACGACCGATTCGCTTGAAATCGTCACGAATCAGCATCTAAAGTTGCTCACGTAAGAAAACTAACCCAAAATCCGTGATCAGCGCATTGAATTACCCTGGAAAACACCATTTTCTTGTTTTTCGTTTCTAGACCGATTTCGCCAATTTACACGGCCGAATCGCCCGAAATCGTCACGATTCAGCATCTAAAGTTGCTCACGTAAGAAAACTAACCCAAAATCCGTGATCAGCGCATTGAATTACCCTGGAAAACACTATTTTCTTGTTTTTCGTTTCTAGACCGATTTCGCCAATTTCCACGGCCGATTCGCCCGAAATCGTCACGATTCAGCATGTAAAGTTGCTCACGTAAGAAAACTAACCCAAAATCCGTGATCAGCGCATTGAATTACCCTGGAAAACACCATTTTCTTGTTTTTCGTTTCTAGACCGATTTCGCCAATTTACACGGCCGATTCGCCCGAAATCGTCACGATTCAGCATCTAAAGTTGCTCACGTAAGAAAACTAACCCAAAATCCGTGATCAGCGCATTGAATTACCCTGGAAAACACATTTTTCTTGTTTTTCGTTTCTGGACCGATTTCGCCAATTTCCACGGCCGATTCGCCCGAAATCGTCACGATTCAGCATCTACAATTGCTCACGTAAGAAAACTAACCCAAAATCCGTGATCAGCGCATTGAATTACCCTGGAAAACACCATTTTCTTGTTTTTCGTTTCTAGACCGATTTCGCCAATTTCCACGGCCGATTCGCCCGAAATCGTCACGATTCAGCATCTAAAGTTGCTCACGTAAGAAAACTAACCCAAAATCCGTGATCAGCGCATTGAATTACCCTGGAAAACACCCTTTTCTTGTTTTTCGTTTCTAGACCGATTTCGCCAATTTCCACGGCCGATTCGCTCGAAATCGTCACGATTCAGCATCTAAAGTTGCTCACGTAAGAAAACTAACCCAAAATCCGTGATCAGCGCATTGAATTCCTACGGACTAGACCTTTTTCCTATTATTTTTCGTAGCTCAGACAAAATTTGTAAGAGTGAAAAGCTGATACCCAGTCGAAATGCTACGAACTGTAAAAAATGCACAATTTTGACGAAAAAAATGCCCGGGCAAAAAAAATTTCACAATCTACGGATGAAATTACCCCAGGAAACATTTTTGTTCGACTGTGAAAGTGTCGCAGGTAAAAATTGAAAGGGCGCACACTTAAAACCAGGTGAAAACCCTGCGAACTTTTAAAAATGCCCAATTTTTTACCCAAAACAAGGTCTGGGTAAAAAATTAATCCGATTTTCAAAATCTCCGGATGGAATTACCCCAGGAAACATTTTTGTTCGACTGTGAAAGTGTCGCAGGTAAAAATTGAAAGGGCGCACACTTAAAACCAGGTGAAAACCCTGCGAACTTTTAAAAATGCCCAATTTTTACCCAAAAACAGGGTCTGGGTAAAAAATTAACCCAATTTTCAAAATCTCCGGATGGAATTACCCCAGGAAACATTTTTGTTTGACTGTGAAAGTGTCGCAGGTAAAAACTGAAAGGGCGCACACATGTTGATTACATACCAGAAAAAAAAAGGACAAAGGGAAATAAGTAACACGATTTTCAGAATAGGTTTTTCGTGTCTAGAGCGTATGAAAAATCGTCCGATGAAAATTTTTTCGCGGCTCCAAGCACAACTTTGGGTGTTCGTTTCGTGTGCACAGAACCAAGTTTGTGGCTTATACTATGCTCGCTGCAGGGCAGCGAGAAAGTTTGAAAAACGCGCGCGAGGGGAAAACGGCTCATATTATGCGTGATGCGCTGTCCGCTCGCTGACGCTCGCTCGCGCATCCGCATGATTTTTGTTGATTTTTCTTGTTTTAAAGATACTTTGCTGTAGTAATGGCAACATAACCCAAAAAAATTTGGTCAGAAAAACTCCCCAGAGTATTCAAATAGTGTTCCAATTTTCAGCTCGAAACATCTCAGCATGAGCCAGTGAGGTGCGAGGTTAAATCCGGCCCACGCATTTCCAAGCCACACATTAGCATCCCGACATTTCCGGCACACCCACTTCTGGCCCACCCATTACTGTCACCCACCCACCCACCTATTACCGGCCCAACATTTCCGGCTCATTCATTTACGGCCGACTCATTTGGGCCGAAAATATGTGGGACGCAGATGAACGGGGCCGGCAATGAGTGGTCCGGAAATAACGGAACGCAAATGAACGCACGCCGTCAGTGAGAGCATTTTGAAGATGGAACTTTTGGCTCACCCTGTATTTATGCATTTGTATTAAGGATGCATGAACAGCATATGAAATGGAACGTGGTGACGCAGAAATAAAAACACGAAGACAACACACACAAACAGTAACGTAGTCGTTTGCAATTCTATTCTTTATTGCATCCATAGCTTCGCACGATGTTTCTTTTCAGCACCTTGCATCACCGTCAAAGGTACTTGGGAGTAGGACTCAGATCGTCCAAGGCTACAAAGTAATCAAAGGTTTAAAAGTGTTATTCCATACAAAAAAATGAACTTGATCAGCAAGCTTAAAATCTCACAGCTGCTAAATACGGACGGACGGACAGACGCAACTTGTAGACGACGGGAGTCTGGATGCCTTTCAAAACAGAAGTGCTTATTGCAGCAAAACAATAAGTGAACTGATTAAATTTCAACATGTCTTTAATTTACTTAGTTGGTCAAACACAAAATTACCGTTTTCCTCCTTTCACAGCTCAAACACTCATCTGAACTGTCACGTGCACGTGGGCTACCCGGGTGAAAACAGTTGGCACTTGGGAGTTCACAAGCCTCAAGTTCCAACTGTTTTCAAACGGATATGGCAACAGATGCAAGAAATGTCCAAGCATGTCACAGGAAACTCAAAGTGAATGATGAGGAAAAAGAAAAAAGATGTGCCGTTGATTAGTGCCATTTACGTTGACTTATTTGGGGGCCAGTTCTGTTGATTTCACATCAACAAAAAATATCCATGTTAATTGAACGCCAATCGCAACATTTACAAGATACCGTATTACCTCTATTAACCCCCCCCCCAAATTAACCCCCCCCCCCAAAACCCACCCCTCGACAAGTTTCCAAATAATCCCCCCCCAAAAATAATCCCCATGGGGGATTATTGGAAACCTGTTTGAAACACATACCCAGCGAATTCAGTGGCTGGTTGCAGTGAAAATGATGAAATTGTGCTACCAAAGGCCCCAAATAAATGAGTTAATGGTAATTTCATTACAAAAGGCTGTTGTAAAAGGAAATTTCTATGTAGAGTAGAAGTTTCTGCGACTTCCTTCTTGCCATGGAAGGTATTTCTGCCATTTTGCCCACCCCTAAAAATGGTTTCGAAATAAACCCCCCAAAATAACCCCCCCCCAAATAAACCCCCACCCCCAGAAGTCTCTGAAGAAATAAACCCCCATGGGGGTTTATTAGAGGTAATACGGTAATATGTATTCTACAGTTAAAATGACTGATGTGCCTGTTAACCAAACGTTAATGTCCAAAGATCAAAGGGAACCGACTTATGTTACAAACGATGAACAATCAAAATCAAATCAATAAAAACAATTTTTTTGGTTTTATTCTTTAGTTTTAATTTTTTTTCAGTTGCACAAATTATTACATTGCAGTTTTTAGTTTATCACATTATCATTTCATTTTGTTCCGTATCATTTTACGTTTTCGTTGTCAAATAATTACCAAACAAAACCTGTCACACATAAATAAAAATCACAAGAACGGAAAACAAACAATTCTCATCAAAAGAACGACATCAGAACAAACAAACACAAAAAGTAAATACCAAACCACAACAAAAGGTAGACGTTTTTTGACAGGAAAATGTCGCCACCACCAAAACTAATTCTATTGAGAATTGGTGGTCCCATGGCTAATCAAGCCAAGGGGATAGACATTTCTTGCGTTTGTTGCTGGTCTGTTGTGGCGTGACTAGGGTTAGGGAAAAAAAATCCGGATTTTTTTTTAGATTAAAAAAAAAATTAAAAAAAAAAATTTTTTTTTTACAAGTTAGGTTTGTTCGAAGCGTCTCGTCGAGCTGAGTTCATCTAGACTATTTTCAGAACGATCCGGAAAACTATAAGAGCGAAAATCGTGTTTTATTGAAATTATGTCCATTTCATAGAGGGAAAGTTGCATTTTCAACAGTAAAACAGGACAATTTTCGACGTGTACTTGAATATTGAACCGTTCTTAGTTGTTCCTCTTTAGAAAATTACCAAAATTTGACTGTGTTCAAAAATTCCTGTTTGCTGTAGCTAAGTCGGCAACCCCTGTCGACCCGGTCGCCCCCCCCCCCAAGACACTTACTTTCAGGTTCAACCAGCTATGCTATCTGCCACATGGCGAGAGCCCACTCTTCAAATCATCGTATCGAAAACACGTACCATGATTTCGCGATCACGTTGCGGGCAACTGACAGACGCAAGTTTAACACGTTAGTTTAGCTCAGCACGCAAGTTTTAACATGTGGCCATGTTATCGGGAATCTGAAAAACGGTCGTGTGATGTGGTATTAACCAACATCTCCGCTCCAATTGTTTAACAATATATCGCACAACTCCATTGTAGACCTATAACGTACGCCAATCAACAAGATATCATGTTCATCTCATGGCCTACCGACTGAAAAAACATGTTCTAAGTTGCAAGAAAACGATTTCTGAAACGATATTTCAATTCAGTTAAGTCATTTCAACGCTAAAAATTGACTCTAGAAGTCATCCAAATCGAAAAACATGGAGTACGTCGGTCAAAATGACCAAATAATGACATGTACCTAAGCACACAAAGAAGTTGGGAAGAAAATTTGGTTTGAACTTTCAAAAAATTATGCCATAAATCGAATTTTCAGAGCAAAGTAGAAGAAAAATTTTTCAAATTTTTTTTAAGTTTGAAAAAAAAATCCAAATTAAAAAACAAAAAACAAAAAAAATAAAAAAAAAATTTTTTTTCAAAGCCCCTAACCCTAGGCGTGACGAAGCATTAAGCCGGGGGATATGCTACAACTACAAGGTACATGCTTTCGATTGAAGTCTGCAAAAAATCTTTATGTTTTATGCCACAAAATGATATAAGTTTTAATGGTCCAGATAAAGCACTTTCTCTGCTCAGACTTAACGAAGACGGACAAGATTAACGTCTTCGTCGATGTTCACGTAGATGTATTTGCCTATTCGATTTGCCGAAGTCCAACAAAAGTAAGTTGGCAACAGCCATAAATTTTTTAGCTATCAGTCTTCTCTTATTCGATAAATGACAATACCCTGTGAACAAAACCATGAAATCTACGATGCTCATGCTAAACTAGTTTTTGTTGTTGCAGATCCGCTTCGCTCGTGATCATCGCCGTTGATATCGAAAAAAAATGTCTATCGTCTCCTTGGATAATTTGTAGTATCAGCTGATTGGTTACCTGAAACATCAGGCTCAAAAAAAAATAGAACAGCAAAACTCGTTTGCCTTTCACAAAAAGTACGTAACTAAATTCCTCCAAAGTGTTTTTTAGATCAAAAAATTAAAGCGGCTAATATTTGACAGCGAATTCAGGTTTCCAATCGCCGTCGTTTTTTGAAACAAACTAAAGTTTTTTTTGCTATGAAAACTGCTGCTTTTGATTTGTCTGCAACTCACAAACCATAAAAAGATTTCTTAATTAAAAATGTCACTGTTTGCCCACGCAAAATAAACGCGCGAAAAAATACAACATTCAAAAAATGAAATACCCATTCCATTTTTTTGAACCTGACGTTCAGGCAACCAATCAGCTAAAATTACGAATTATCCAGGGCGACTATCGTAATGATTCTTTCTTGCTGCAAAACTAGCTTCGTGATGACTGCTTGAAGCGATGCCGATGAAATTAACTATCAAACATTTTTCAACAAAAACCATTATTTAAACTAATTTTAGCGTGTAGGCCACTTTTCAATAATTTCAGCCGGCCTCGTTTCATGAAAAAATCAACGCTGTCTTTTTCCATAAAACTTTACTATTTCACATGTTTCAACAAATGTGACATTTTAAAACACACTCTTTTTGTTGCGATATGTTCAAACAATCAAAAACCAACCATATGACCGACCAGACAGCGTTGATTTTTTTCTGTTCGTATGCGATATTTTCATTTGCTTCTTTTTGTTCTTTTCAGCATTACTTAAGTTTTATTTTTTCTTCTTTTTTTCTTTTCACATTTTTCTTTTTGATCGTGTTTCTTTTTCTGCTTATGCGGGCACGGCTGCATAAGAGTCACAGAAAACGAAAGCGGCAAAAAGGAAAGAAAAGAAAAAAAGAAAAAAAGAAAACTTAAGGGTGGGCGCAATAAGTGCGCGCAACGGGGCGGATCGAGAACAAATAAAAAAATTTGTTTCAAAACAAATTTTTGATTTGTTCTTGGCACTTGAGACTAAGACAATGAGACAAGAGACTGTCGAGTTCGACACAACCACGAGACAAGATGAGAGACATGTCGAACTATGTCGATACGACCTATGGCCTTAAAAAGCAAAGATTCTCTCCGCTCGGGACTTGCAATTCTGGTGCAGTGTCACAACTTCAGACAAAGATTTTATCATTCAGATTTAATTTTGTGTTAGTTTGTTTGAATATTATCTTGTTCAACTACCGTAAAGTCGTGCATATAAAGCCTCCTTATATAAATTAAAAAATCAAAAAATCAAAAAATTCTGAAAATTTTGTGTGACAACCTTATAAGTGGGAGGAGGTGTTATAAAACGAATATTAGGACTTCCAAGCCTTATAAACGAGGTGGGATTTTGACCAAGTTAAAATTTTGATTTTTTTGGTTTCCCGCCATGTGACACTCCGCCCACTTTTGGGTGGGGGTCTTATAAGTGGAAAAAACCTTATATGCAAGACTTTACGGTAATCATAGTTACAACGCGCAATTTATGAGAATCGCTACTTAAAATTGCATAAAAACGGTCTCAGAATAGTTTCTGCTTTGTTGCTTTTTCAAGCATGTTTCGAATGTTAGAATTAAAGCACAAGTATACTTATGTGGCATTTATGCTCAACAGCACTCAAGTCAATTGATTTGTTGAAAGGCTTGGTTGGCTAAGGTTGGGTGCAGGTCAGGAATATGCTTACAATTAGGCTTATAGGATTATAAGCTTATAAGATCACGCGATTGCGTGTTTTTAGGAATCCGTAGCAAATTTAAATACCGGAGCTTGCATCAACTGGAGCTGCAAAAAGCTAAATTACCAGCTGCAAAAAAAAACAATCTTAAATATTAGTGAAGAAAAAAATTCAAAAATTTTGCTTGATAGAACACTTTCAAAGTTTAGTTAGGTAGCGTTTAGACATTTGGGTTTAGGGCGTTCTATTCAGAGTTGTAAAATCAGAGCGGAAAGAGTCTTTATTCAAACAAAAGCCTCAACAGAAATATCAAGAGCGCTGAATTTGGTTTGCACGTCACTTCCTGAGCTAAAGCAGGTCTGTAGTTAAACAGGTCTGTTTAGCTATCTGGATACCTACGGCTACGGTTGTTGATATTTCTGTTGAGTTTTTTGTTTGGGTGATGAAAATACCACCACCCCCCCCCCCCCCCCCCCCCCCCCGCCCCCGGCGTGCGCTTACTGCGCACATGTTTTCTTTTTCTTTCTTATGTGGCCGTGCACACATAAGAAAAAAAAGAAAACAATGCCAAAAGAACAAAAATAAATAAATGAATAAGAACCGCAAGTGAACATTTTTGTCATCATGATGCTACAATGTTTTGATTTGCTGTTTTTGTGATGTGAATAAAATGATATGATATACTAGTTGGTAGTCGGTACGTGATGACTAATTGATACCTAATAATAATAATTAATACTGCACCCCAAATGAGTGTGACGACTGCACCCTAAAAACAAAGGTCATGGAATTTATAAAATAAATTTATTTAATTTATTGCTGTTTTTGTGATGTGAATAAAATGATATGATATACTAGTTGGTAGTCGGTACGTGATGACTAATTGATACCTAATAATAATAATAATACTGCACCAAATGAGTGACGACTGCACCCTAAAAACAAAGGTCATAGAATTTAAGTTAAATAAAAAAAATTCTCCGTACCAGCAAAGCCCAATGTGATGTATTGTACTGCGGGTAGCGGGTTTTCCCGGAAATTAAAGCGGCAACATCAAACGGGCCATTATTTAATAGTCTAGGGACACCTGACAACTAACTGTTCGGACACCTTTTTTAGTATTTTACTTTGAAGTTGTTTGCATCAAAAATAAAAGCAACTGAGTCATAGCAGCGGGCTTTTTAGGCGGCACGTTTTGAGCTCTGTCATGCATGACTACATGTTATTTGGTTTATTATCTTTTCGTGTGAAGGAGGCGGAGTAATGTTGAATGACGAGTGGAAAAGCTGCACAGATGAAAAACTGTTTCGCGCCCGAACGTAATTCGACCTAACAGCCAATACCAGCCACGCTAACAAAAATGCCGAAATCCATTCCAACTTGATATATGAATGGATTCAAATGAATTTTGGCAAGGAAGATGTTGAAGAAACGGCTTCTGGGCTTGAATTTAGGCATTTTTTTGTATAGTGGCTGGGTTCCGTTAGGCATTGTGTCGATTAATACAACGAGCTTAGATGTGCACAAACATGGACGAACCCAGACCCTATTCGCCGTAAAATACCTGAACCCCGTCAACGCATATCCTCCAACGAGCAGTATGACAGTGCCCCAGTCAAAACGATGCTGTGTCAACTGCCAGGTCATCATTGACTCGTGAGATCTCGGGGACGTCTCAAACGCTGCTATACAAAAATTGAAAATAGTATAAGAGTATAGAATCAACGGGCTCTATTAACGGTGAGATTTACAAAGAACGGACCGCGGAAGTTGCAAATTCAATAACTTTTACCAAGCTTTTACCAAATTCTGCTAAAATACTGAAACTCTACTAAAACACTAAAACGCTGCTTTTGTCTGGGTAGATCCTGTGCATCGAAAGCAAATTCAAATTTCAGAACACGTCCGGCCCGTAGATCTATGGCCATGCCTTCGCCGAAGCCTACGCATACGCCAAAAGCCTAAGCTTAAAAAGCCTAACTTCAGTCTGACTAAGAGCCGGAAAAAGCAGGCTGATCGAATATCAAGCAGCAGCCAGCTTTGACTGATTTAGTGTCAGAAACCTGAAACGTATGTGAGAACGTAGGTAAAACTAACGTGGTAATGGTTACGTCGGGTGGGCTTATTTCACGTCAAGAAAGCCCAATCTGAAATTTCTGGTAGAACCATGCTTACGGCTGCGAAAATTACCCAGTTCCGGACTGGCTTGAGTCTTGCGTGCATGCAAAGGTTCTTATGGTGCACTTTGATCCATGTCATATTCATTGGACATGCATGTGCGTTAGTGAACGCTGTGTTGTGTATGCTTGAAGGGTTTTTACAATGCTGGATTTGAAGAAAGTAGCAAGCAAATCATTTTGAAACTCGAGTAGTTCCTGGCGATGCAAGATGTTTGCAGTTAACCTGATAAAAAAGGCACTGAAACGGGTGTACCAGTGGTTGAGCGTGTTTGTGACGGTCACACTGTTGGGTACAGTTTGCTGCAGTCTTTTTCTGGGTGCTTCCGTCAGCGGAATTCCATGGGATGTTACGGAGTACAACCAGCAGAGAATTCTTGTTGAAATCTCGCGCGAAAATCGAATGCACGAGGAAAACGGTGAGTTCGTTTTAACTTTCGATCATTCTGCTGAAAGTGCACCATTTTTGCTGATTTTCATGTAATTCATTTAACCACCTGATTGCGCGGTATCAAGCAGCGCCGATCAATCAGCAAACCAGACACCGAATTTGAGAGATGTTTGAATGTGATTCTCTGTTTGCAGTGTACTTCCTGGACATAGTAAACGCATCACGCACCGCTCAGCAAACGCCTCCGTTATCGATCCTGTGGGACTTGCGTGGCCACCACCATGGCCGCTCTGACTGTGCCGCTGACGATACGAGGAACGCAACGTTGGTCACAGATGAAATGAGCAGTCCAATACAGTTGTGCAGGATTTATGGTCGGTTCGAGTCATATTCTGGCAGTGCACTGAAAAAACGTTGGTCAACGACTTGTTAAATAAAACGTTTACTTTTTGAAGTGAATGAATGAGAGAAAGAAACTTGTGACTTGAATTCAACTTGATGCAGTGCTCTTCAAATGACCTTCTATGGAACCACAGTGAGAAAATCCGCAGGGTGCAGGAGATGAACGCAGAGCTTTTTTCAGCACAACCTTTTTGACGTTTTTTCGAACGTGTAGTTATTCAAAGTTCAAACCAAGTGCATGTTCAAACACCACGTCAGATCAGCGTGTCATGGAGAAGATTGAGCGCAGTCGCGTGTGTGGCCCCGGTCGCCTCAGTCATTGTATCAATTTCTACTCGGAATACCTCCACGACTGGCATTCGTTCGAGCGATTCTGCTGTCGTCAGTGCTGTCCACACTCGAACGAGCATCGGTTGGATCTGCTGCAGGACAGCAAAACACTGCACGGTTGATAATTGTTCATTTCTTTCACTTCCTTAACGAAAATGCAATAAATTCTGATAAACCTGTAATAAAGAGACTTATAATTGTCGGAAATACTATATATCTCTCTGTATTGTTGTTTTCAGAGTCAGTGAACACCACAATCACTTGCCTGATCGTGGCTGCCATTTTGCACCTGGTCACCTACGCAGAGCTGGCCATTACGGCGGCCACTGGCTACGTGACACTGGCGATGATGAGCTCCGTCACCATGGGCATCTCCGGTTGGTTGACACTTGAGGACACTCAATGGTCAAACGGTGATTCTCATATTTCACAGGTCTGTACATCATGTTTGCCGTGATCATCAACCATTATAAACTGCATCTCATCAATTCTGAACATCGTACACTCGCGCATGTTCCGCATCAGGTAAACAAAACGACTTGAGATTGTGGCCTCATTCTTGAATTTTTTTGATGTCATTGACACCAAAATTTTCTCAAAATGAACGCCTTTGGCAACACTGAAACACTGAGTTTTTTGATTCAATGCGCATTATTCCAGTTTTCATGATTTGCACTCATTCAATTTACGCTTTCTCACCAACATTGGTAAAACGAAAAAACTTTGTGCGTCCAGGTAGCAAGAGCATCAGAAGCCCACGCCGAGACGGGCATGTATCTGGCATGGTTGGCAGCGGCAAGCAGTCTGTTGGCTGCGTTGCTCTGGTTGCGTTACAGTCGATATCTTGTGGATCGCGAATTGGCCCGGTGAGCAATAAAATAACTGCGAGCACATTTCAATTAAGTCAAGCACCACGGCACTGGACAAAAACTTTTTGGGAACCGAACCGCTAAGGGATTTTGCCTATTGCAAATCTCGGTATAGGTATAAATCAGTGCGATTTTTCTTTGCGGCAATGTGCCCAGTCCTTCCATTCATCGAATCAGCAGCGCAGACAAACGTTGAGTTTCACCTGCTTTTTCGATGGCAGGGCAAGCGAACTCGGTCGGTTGCTGCCGCCTCCCCCACCGAGACACCATCGCCGTGACAGTCACAACCCGCATCAGCCGTACCGGGGCTTCGGTCGCAAATTGACACAGAAAATCGACGAACGTCTGAACGGCATCAAGCACCGTGCCATTTCGTCGGCTGCCCAACGACACGCCCGTGTGCGACCTGCACTCTCCGTGCCGAGCATCACCGTAAACAACGGATGAATTGCGCTGCTGCACCGTCAAAACGGCTACCAAACGTTTCACCAAACATTATCAAACACGGCTGGATCGCGCTCACGGCTTTTGTTTGGTATTGTTTGGTAATATGATAAGCAGCCGTTCAAAATGGTTGCACACGTGACTGGTGTGCAATTTGCGATGCAATCGTTTGATTTGATGATAATGGTGAACGATCTGATTTGCGCCATGGAGAATATGAACTCGCTATTCAACAACTTACTCAACAAAACGAGAATTTTCTGTGATTTCGCATGCAGCACAACGACTGGCGTGCAACACAATTTTGTTGTTCAACAGTTTTGTTCAGTGAACTGTTGAGTAGCTATTTTCAGTGGTTAGAAGCAACAAGCAAATCAAGATTATATGCAGTAAAACTTTCGTAATCTTATTGGCATTATTATCATTTCATTTTAACACGATTGTTGAAGTTTCAGAATACGGTATGGAAAATATGCACATTATTTCATTTATGCGTCATGGTTGTACATTCAGAGTTAGTTGCATCAATACTGTTCATTTTAACCATTTAGAATTAGTAAAGCACTGCAAAAAAATGAACCCATTAGCCTCAATTTGAATACACCTTTGTGCAGCATCCAAAACCTAGTAGTGTTTCTGTGTTCAGAATTCAAATGGTTTTTCTGTGTTCCATTGTGGTTTATTTTTAATACACGGTGCGCCAAAAAAGGTTCCAACTTCAAAATGTTCTCACTGGCTTGTGGACATCGAACTTGTAATGAGTCGTTGTAGGTTCCTCCTAATCCTAAACCTAATCCTAATTCTAAGCCAAGCCTTTTTGATAAGGTGAAAATGATCAATTTAGTTTTTGCATTTTTTTCTTTTCTGTGTTATGGAGGAGGAGCACCGGAACTGCAGATGCAGCTGTTTTAATATTAATAATGATGCATTACGTGACTCCCGTATGGCGGAACTTTGGAGATTTTGTTTTGGTGACCTCAATTACCCCTTTTCCAAACCGTTACCATGCCTCTTCTAGTGTTTTGACCCCCATAACGTCACTAATTGTCCCCAGCCCAAGTGAAAATACACATACCGGCTTGAAATTCGATCAATTCTGATGATGTGTCGCGACGGCAGGACACGAAACAGCAACCAGACAACGTAACGCTTGCAAACGGAGCAGCTCAGACGCTCAAATTTAGATTGCGAGGCGAATCGTCACCTTATCTGCATCGGAAATGGTAAGCCAACCTTTGGGACGCTTAAAAACTTCATCGCAGATGTTGTTGAAGCCTGAATCAGTCGGTAAAACGGTCCAAAATGGACTGCTGACTTTTTTACGAGGTCATATCAAAGAAAATTTTTGTTAAACTTTCGAAAAATTGCGCCAAAATTGAGGTTTTCAGAGCAAAATTTTTCGAATTAAAAAAATTCGGCATTTTTGTTTTTTTAATCACTTTTTTTAAACTTTGATTTTTTTATTATTTATTTTAATTATACGCGCGCCGGTTCCGGAAACCCGAAGGTACCAAACTCCGGCGGAGACGGGCAATTACTGCCCCCAGCCCAATTTTACCCTCGGCTCAGGAGGGAATAGACCATCAGATGTTTGTTGGTCACTCTAATTTTTCCACGAGTATGTCTTGTCCACAGCGAGGTTCGAACCGGGTACCTACAGAACTGTAGGCCGAAGTTCTACCGCTACGCCATGGACGCGATTTTTGTTTAACAAATTAACAACCCTAGGCCACACTCAAAAATGGTCCTGTTTTACTGATGAAAATGCAATTTTTCCCTCGATGAAATGGACAAAATTTCAACACAACACGATTTATTATCAAACTCAATAAAAAGCGAACCTAATCTAAAGCGAATGCGCCTAATTTTGTCGACCATCAGATTAGATTTTCCTCCGGAATTTTGAAAAAAAATGGGAATCGGGAGTTTTTACTTTTTTTCAAACCTTGTTTGCGCATTGCAACGCTCAAAAACTTCATTCCAATCCAAAAAAAGTTGTCAACGGCCAACGCCAACGCCCGCCCAACGGTCCAAAATCGACTGCTGCTGATGGGGTGATGGTTTTACAGTGACAAATAAATTTTTTGTTTAACTTTCCAAAAATTGTGCAAGTGCCAAAAATAAGGGTTTCAGAGCATATTAGGGCTAGAGATGTAACGGTCAAAAAAATTTTTTTTATTTTTATTTTTTTAAAAAAAGTAAAAAAATGAACATTTTTTTTATTAAAAATTTTTGAAATTTTTTCTTTAATGTGCCCTGAAAATGCCGTTTTTGGCATAATTTTTGGAAAGTTCAACAAAAATTTTCTTTGACTTTACCTTGTCACTTAGTCTCGTCTTCAACGCTGCAGGTGGTATTCTGGATCGATTTATCGACTGTTTTCAGCCTTGTTTTGTTGAGTGATGATCGACTCGCGCATTGAAGTACTTGAGCGTAGGGTTGTTAAACAAAAATGAAAATTTTTTTTTTAAAAAGTGATTAAAAAAAACAAAAATGCCGATTAAAAAAAAATTCGAAAAATTTTCCTCTAATATGCTCTGAAAACCTCAATTTTGGCAAAATTTTTCGAAAGTTCAACAAAAATTTTCTTTGATTATACCTCGTAAAACCTTTAGCAGTCGATTTTGGGCCGTTTTACCGACTGATTTTAGGCTACGACAACATCTGCGATGAAGTTTTTGAGCGTCCCAAAGCTTGGCCTACCATTTCCGATGCAGATAAGGTGACGATTCGCCTCGCAGAGCGTCCGATTGTGCTCGCTGCTCCGTTTGCAAGCGCTACGTTGTCTGGTTGCTTGCTGCTTCGTGTCGTGTCGTCGCGACACCATCAGAAGAATTGATCGAATTTCAAGGCGGTAAGTTTGTCTTCACTTTAGCATTAGTTTAGCTGGGGACAATTGGTGACGTTTTGGAGGTCAAAACTCAAAACACAAGAAGAGGCATGGTGACGGTTTGGAAAAGGGGTAATTGAGGTCACCAAAACAAAATCTGCAAAGTTCCGCCATACGGGAGTCATTCGGGAGGCGCTTGCATATCATATGTGGTTCTTCGGACTCCCTGATTGGTTTAGCACAACTTTGATTTTTGAAATTAAAAAAAATTATTTTTTTTAAAACAAAAATGACGATTTTTGTTTTTTTAACAACCCTACTTGAGCGTCGCAAAGGCTAGTTCAACAAATTCCGATGCCGCTAAGGGGAGATAGAAGCAGAGAACTCACATTTATGCATCGTTTTTCAGGATCTTGAAAGGTCGAAATTGCACTGTCTGCCACTGCAAGCGTAACTTCGTTGGTTGCTCGTTGCTGTTTCGCCTCGTGTCGTCAGCATGATCACACCGGTTTGTTGTTGAACTTGTTAAATTTTAAATTTAACTTGTTTCCGTGTTATTTGAGGTGAATTGAGAGGCAAAACACGAGACGTGATGTCGTCGGTGGGAAAATGGGGTCGCCGAAACCAAGTCTGAAATTTTCACCCTCTCCCATATGAGTGGGGGTCATATGGTAAGTCGGTGGCTCCTCAGATGGTGATATTCGGACTCCCTGAAAAATTCTGAACAACTTTGATTTAAAAAAATTAAAAAAAATTTTTTTTAGAAAAAAACAGATTTTTTTTGACATCTCTAATTAGGGCCTAGGGAAAATTTTTTGAATTTTTCAATCGGCATTTTTGATTTGTTTTAGTTCAATTGTTCTGAATTTTGGCTTTTGTTCAACAAACAACTCTACGTCTCTACAACGTTCTCTCTTTTTGACACACAGCCTAAATTCAATGTCATTGATGTTTGACAGAGGATAAACACAGAAAATGAAAATCGACGACACAAAGATAAAAAAGCCGCCATCTGCCACTGAATTGGTTGGTTGATTTGCTCTTTGTTTTGCTGCTCTTTGGTCAAAATCACATTGCTGAACATTTTTATTGCTTCATTATTTACAATCACTTTTCATGTGCAGCTACCACAAACAACTGTGCTGCTGAAAAACCTGAGGATTCAAGACGACGACGACAAATTCTGTGAGACGCTGAAAGAGGCTGCAGCCGAGACGGAATGGGCGTATGGGAAGGTGACGACGCCTCATTATTCACCGTTTTTGTTATTTTACAACTCTGCTCAGACTCACTGCCACTAGCTCGGTTTAGTGAACGGTGGTTCTTTCGCAATAAATCGCAATTGTTCATCTGCTGAATCGTGAACAATTTTCAGTCGGACCTGAGTCACTGGGTGCAAGTGTTGGATCGGTGCGATCGAATTCTGGGCGTGGCCGCGACCACGAACGGAGAGTCACAGTGGCGTCTCTGTGTCGATGCTGCTGACGCCGACGTGGTACGCGCGTTTTTTGATTCGATGAATTGTGTTTATTGTTGTTGCCAGCTGTGCTCTGACAACGTCACATTGCCTTTTCTCCTGCAGTGCAAGTTAATTGCGAATCGCATGCTCATTTACAGTTGCGACGCAACGTTCTGACGGTGCTGCAGTTCACGGCGCAACTATGCGAGCACACGTACTCGATATCATGCGGATGCGCGAGCGAGCGTCAGCGAGCGGACAGCGCATCACGCATTATATGAGCCGTTATCCTCTCGCGCGCGTTTTTCAAATTTGCTCGCTTCCTCCAGCGAGCATAGTATAAGCCACAAACTTGGTTCTGTGCACACGAAACGAACACCCAAAGTTGTGCTTGGAGCCGCGAAAAAATTTTTATCCGACTACTTTTCATACGCTGTAGACACGAAAAACCTATTCTGAAAACAGTGTTACTTATTTTTCTATCTCTTTTTTTTTCCGGTATGTCATCAACATGTGTTCGCGCTTTCAGTTTTTACCTGCGACACGTTCACAGTCTAGCAAGAATGTTTCCTGGGGTAATTTCATCCGTAGATTTGGAAAAATGGGTTAATTTTTTGCCCCGACCACTTTTTTGGGTAAAAATTTGGGCATTTTTAAAAGTTCGCAGCGTTTTCACCGGGTTTCAAGTGTTCGCCCTTTCAATTTTTAGCTGGGACACGTTCACAGTTGAAGAAAAATGTTTCCTAGGGTAATTTCATCCGTAGATTTGGAAAAATGAGTTAATTTTTTGCCCCGACCCCTTTTTGGGGTAAAAATTGGGCTTTTTTGAAAGTTCGCAGGGTTGTCACCTGGTTTTAAGTGTTCGCCCTTTCAATTTTTAGCTGGGACACTTTCACAGTTGAACAAGAATTTTTCCTCGGGTAAATTCATCCGTAGATTCTGAAAATTTAGTTTATTTTTTGCCCGGGCATTATTTGGGTCAAAATTGTGCATTTTTTGAAAATTCGTAGCATTTTGACTGGGTATCATTTTTTCAGTCTTACAAATTTTGTCTGAGCTACGAAAAATAGCAGAAATGTTTAGTCCGTAGGAATTCAATACGCTGATCACGGATTTTGGGATAGTTTTCTTACGTGAGCAACTCTAGATGCTGAATCGTGACGATTTCGGGCGAATCGGCCGTGGAAGTTGGCGAAATCGGTCCAGAAACGAAAAACAAAAAAAGGGTGTTTTCCAGGGTAATTCAATGCGCTGATCACGAATTTTGGGTTAGTTTTCTTACGCGAGCAACTCTAGATGCTGAATCGTGACGATTTCGGGCGAATCGGCCGTGGAAATTGGCGAAATCGGTCCAGAAACGAAAAACAAGAAAAGGGTGTTTTCCAGGGTAATTCAATGCGCTGATCACGAATTTTGGGTTAGTTTTCTTACGTGAGCAACTCTAGATGCTGAATCGTGACGATTTCGGGCGAATCGGCCGTGGAAGTTGGCGAAATCGGTCCAGAAACGAAAAACAAGAAAAGGGTGTTTTCCAGGGTAATTCAATGCGCTGATCACGAATTTTGGGTTAGTTTTCTTACGTGAGCAACTCTAGACGCTGAATCGTGACGATTTCGGGCGAATCGGGCGTGGAAGTTGGCGAAATCGGTCCAGAAACGAAAAACAAGAAAAGCGTGTTTTCCAGGGTAATTCAATGCGCTGATCACGGATTTTGGGTTAGTTTTCTTACGTGAGCAACTCTAGATGCTGAATCGTGACGATTTCGGGCGAATCGGCCGTGGAAGTTGGCGAAATCGGTCCAGAAACGAAAAACAAGAAAAGGGTGTTTTCCAGGGTATTTCAATGCGCTTATAACAAAATTTGGGTTAGTTTTCTTACGTGAGCAACTCTAGACGCTGAATCGTGACGATTTCGGGCGAATCGGGCGTGGAAGTTGGCGAAATCGGTCCAGAAACGAAAAACAAGAAAATGGTGTTTTCCAGGGTAATTCAATGCGCTGATCACGGATTTTGGGTTAGTTTTCTTACGTGAGCAACTCTAGATGTTGAATCGTGACGATTTCGGGCGAATCGGCCGTGGAAGTTGGCGAAATCGGTCCAGAAACGAAAAACAAGAAAAGGGTGTTTTCCAGGGTAATTCAATGCGCTGATCACGGATTTTGGGTTAGTTTTCTTACGTGAGCAACTCTAGATGCTGAATCGTGACGATTTCGGGCGAATCGGCCGTGGAAGTTGGCGAAATCGGTCCAGAAACGAAAAACAAGAAAAGGGTGTTTTCCAGGGTAATTCAATGCGCTGATCACGAATTTTGGGTTAGTTTTCTTACGTGAGCAATTCTAGATGCTGAATCGTGACGATTTCGGGCGAATCGGCCGTGGAAGTTGGCGAAATTGGTCCAGGAACGAAAAACAAGAAAAGGGTGTTTTCCAGGGTAATTCAATCCGCTGATCACGAATTTTGGGTTAGTTTTCTTATGTGAGCAACTTTAGATACTGAATCGTGACGATTTCGGGCGAATCGGCCGTGGAAATTGGCGAAATCGGTCCAGAAATGAAAAACGAGAAAACGGTTTTTCCAGGGTAATTCAATGTGCTGATCACGGATTTTGGGTTAGTTTTCTTGTATGAGCAACTCTAGATACTGAATCGTGACGATTTATGGTGAATCGGCCGTGGAATTTAGCGAAACCGGTCCAGAAATGAAAAACAAGAAAACGGTGTTTTCCATGGTAATTCATTACGCCGATCACGGCTTTTGGGTCAGTTTTTCTTTTGTGAGCGATTCTAGGTACTGAATCGTGACGATTTTGGGGAATCGGCCGTAGAAATGGCATAGGAGAAATCGGCCTAAAAAACGAAAAATGAAAAACCTAAGTTGACCGGGGTTTAGAAGAATGTGTGACCAACGAATTGTGATTTTGGTCCGACCTTCGGGGCTTATGTAAAAGTCAGAATATTATCTAAAAATGCGTGAGACGCATATAAAAGAAGGAATATGGCCTTGTGTAAGCAGTGAAAGACTTGGCTCGACAACGCTTTTCAAGTCTCTGATGTGGTACACACGGATACAAGTACATAAGGGTCATATTTTTGCGCCGCGTTTGTTTGTTTTTTTTGAAGCATGCCCCCCACCGATTCCGGAAACCCGAAGGTACCAAACTCCGGTGGGATTGGGGAATGGACGGCTCACCATCCCGTGGAACCAATACCCTCGGCATGTGAGGGGGGCAGCCTCTAAGCCCCGCTCTGTCCTGGGGGCACCAGTGATCTTAGCCCGATTTCGGTTTCGGTGGCCTGCGGTCGCTATATCCCCGGAGGGCAGCGAATCCGAAGGTTTTCGTTTTCGTTTTCGTTTTTCTGAAAAGCGTAAAACTTTGAAGTTATTTTTTAATTGTTCTCTTCGATTTAATCTAAAATCACGCCATGTGCGAAATTCTGTAAATTCTGTGCAAAAACAGAAAAATTAGAGATTGCAAAACATTGTTGCATGTAGCTTTTTCGTTGTTGTTAACGTACGCACCGCTGTGTACACACCAGCACCAGTGACAAAAAGGAGTTGTCTTCCGTTGATTTTTACCTTTTTTACCGGTGTCACCTTCAACTAGTGTGGCAGGATAAACCGTCTGTCCCGTGAGTCATTGCCTTTGCCACAGGAGACCTTGCGTTCCGCAATGCTTCTGCGATACAATTTGTCCTGAACAAACCAGTGTCAGCGAGCTAAAGTCTGATTGTTATTTTAGTAGTTTTAGTGGTCGCTAAATGCCCGAAATCCGCAAATGTGAAAGGTCATTTGTCTACAATACAAAGCAAAAATATGACTCTTATGTACTTGTATCCGTGTGTACCACATCAGAGACTTGAAAAGCGTTGTCGAGCCAAGTCTTTCACTGCTTACACAAGGCCATATTCCTTCTTTTATATGCGTCTCACGCATTTTTAGATAATTATTTTTTACTTTGGCTTTTATTCCGAGACTCAATGTATCTATAATGTGTGCGTAGATAGGTAAGCAGTTGCATGCATGATGCTGGACTTCAAAACTGTTTTAGTGGTTCGCGTCCCATAAAAGGGTCTGTTTTGAATTGCAACATAAACATTGAAACTGGCTTCCTTTCTACGTCTGCAAATGCACTGAGTCGCAGAATAAAAATAATAAATTGATAATACGTAAAATTGGTGAAGTCTGCGGCTGCACGTTGCAAACACGGTTTCATTAACCGCTCTGTCACAAAAAAACAAGTCTACAAAAGTTTTTCGGACCAGTTGAGCTGGCTCTTTTTGACTAGCTGCAGAGCATTGTGATTTAAAGCATTGATTGGGCATTGTTGTGTTTCAAAGGCATAAGAAACTCATTACAAGACTAAAACAATAAGTTTAGAGCGTGCAGCGGGTGCACTGATGAGAATACCTGCACGTTGAGTGTCTGCACCTAATTTCGAAACACTCATGATTCACTATTGTTCTATTTTGGTTGTATTATCGTGCTTCTGCGGTTGCACTATCACCACGAGAGGATGATGCGTTGCAGAGCTGGGGCGGCCGCTACAGTGGTCACAGTGTGGCGCAGTGTTGCACGGGCGAGACGACCAGTTTGCTGCCTGTGTCTGTGTCGGTGCACGCAGTCGCGAGCAATCTGCCAAGCACCAGTGCCGTGTCGCCTACAAACACCACGGACGCCATCAGCACTGAATGTTCGTCGCATTTTGCAGTCATTGTTTTGAAACTGCTCGTCCTGATATACGAGCCGTCCCTGAATCCTGATCGGCCAAGTGATTTTAGCAGGAAAACTTCAATTGTTGTATCACATCAATCATTCCGCAAGTGTGTCTTTTTTCAGCAAGGACACCGTCGAACGGTCGTTCAGCGAGCGATCAGCAAAGTTCGCAACTGTCTGCCGCCAACAACAACGCCAGCAGTAGAACGGAACCGAAGAAACCGACACGAACGGAGCGAATCACAAAAATCGATGTTCGTTTCTTGCGGTGCACGCAAAGCAAAAAAATGTTGATTCTTTTATTCGCACAAGCGCATAAAAATCAACGTTTAGTTTTGGTCCAATTTGTCTCATTTTCTTACCGCAAACATCGCCGTTTATTTGTAGCCCAAAACCGAAACTTCTACAATCAGTTTATTTTATTCTGATGAACAAAACCAACAAACTGTGCACCGGTCACTTTTGTGGCCTATTCAGCCGCACCAATCGCCGGCGGACGTGATGGACAGCCTCCGCGAGCAGTTCACGATGTCTGCCGACGACGAACTGCACGCGTACTCGAGGGTGCGCCTGGCATACAGCTTTGCTCAACCGCAACTGCGTCACGTCTGCGTTCTCTGCCGAATGACCGCAATTTCTGTGCTCAGTGCGTTTCGCTGCCGACACTCCGTATAGTGCTGATTGTTTTTTAAATGTGTCCTACCAAAATGACGTCATTTGCTTTAAAATGTGCGGTTGTTGTACAACAGCAAGGCGAGATGATTCCTTCACGTGAAACGGTCAGCCAAAATTAAATGCTGGTGTCTCTGCATGACTGACAATCGGGCGCTTTTTCAAAACAAATGACGTCATTTCAAAATTCAAGCGGACATGTTCGAATGAATCTATAATAAATACACCAAGCGTCGTGTCGCTGACCGTTGACCGTGTTCAGTTTATTCAACGCGTCCGGTGCGCGACTGCACGAAGCAGCTGGCCGCGGCTGGGCTTGCCTTGTACAGTGGCTTCATTGACGAGTGTGTTGAGCTGCTCAAGATGCAACATTCTCACCTGCTGTCCCCTGAGACGCTCGTGCAAGTGCAGACGGAGACTGTGCGCACGTTGACCAGTGTGATCTACTTTGATCAACAGGCAACCACGTGCGTCACCACTCACCACGAATGTTTCTGTATTTTTCTTCCTCTGTCCGCTTTGTAGGATTTGCGTTTGGCGTTGGCGGAAATATTTTTGAAAATGTCGAGTATTTTCATGAAAATGTGCAAGTGTTATTTTTGTGCGACTATGCGTTCGGGAGACGGTAGTAGAAAGGGAAATGTGTGCCTCACTTAAACTTGAGACGCGGCAATTCAAAAATGACTGTGACCACAGTCTCGTGGGACCGGATCAAACTGAGCGATTTCGAATTGCCGCATCAAACAGGAAACAAATTGTGTTTCTGTTGAGTCTGAGAATTTGAAAAAAAAAACGGTTGGCGTTGATTGCAGTCAAACGACGTCGTACGCTGACGCGCTCGTGACGGCCACCGAAGCGGCGGAGTTCCACGGTTTCCTCGCCACTTTATTTCGTTCGTGCGTGGACGCGCTGCGCTCGGATCGACTGGCCGTGCTGCCGCCATTCCACGTCGTCACGGCCGCCGCTGCTGCGACGGCGACATCGGACAGCAATCTGAATGGACAATCAGCGTTGCACAAGCGACAATCGCCGAACGCACCATCGTCGTCCTTGATCACGGCCGATCTGTGCACCGCCGTCTTCTCGTTCATCTATCATTTGGCCGGATGCACCGACTCAAGTCGGTCTTGGTTGTTGGGATAGTTGTTTGAACGGCGTGGTTTTACAAATCAACAATAACAGGTTGTTCAAAATTCACAAAGCATCACATGTCACGCTCTCGTAATGAGACCATAGGCTCACACGGGACGCTGAGCATCCATTCACCCGTCGACCTGTACACCACACCACCGGAGCTCGGTACCTTCGGGTTACTGGAACCAGTACCAGTAGTAGGTGGCGGAGAACTACAAATGAAATGAAAGCTAAAAATTGATGTTAAGCCGCCGAATCACTGGTGCAAAGCGGCCTAATCGAGTCGGTGCTGTCCGTGATTGAGCAGCATTCAATGCGTGCGGCGCACATTGGCTACGTGACACGATCGGTGCGCATTCTCGACTCGATCACCAGCTACGATCTGAGACCGTTGACCGAGTCGAGTGGTGTCGCCGTCGTCATCGAACGATTGGCGGTCGGTTCTGGCAGGATAGCAGTGCAACTGTGAAGCATGGGCATCAGCTGATTGTGTGCTTTTGAATTGCGCTCACTGATTGGTCAAACTAGCTCGATGTACTCAAGCAGCATGGCAGATGTGCAATAACAGAATGCAGAAGATGAGGATGTTTTACAGTTTCACTGTAGTGATTGCTTTCAAATGGTGGAACAAAATTGATTGGTGGTTGTCAACACATTGTTCCAATTGCCTGTTTCAGCACGAAGTTGACCGATGCCGCTCAGAGCAGCCGTTCGAGATCACAGTGACTGAGGAGGACGCAAACGGTGAGACGACTGCGCCAGCAACAACGACAACAACAACACACACTGAGTCGGCACAGGACACCGCAGTGCGTACAGACACTGCGACCGAGTCGGTTGCCGCAACCACGACCACCACTGAAACAACGTCAATGACAACGGACACCGCAACTACCGGTAACAAATTGTGCTGTGATGTTCGAATTTTACTAAGCTGCTTGAATGTTGAATGGTCGTGATGTCAGACTTGACTGCTTGCAAAGTTTTTCGGTAGAAATAATTATTAACGTGACACCTCCCTCAATAAGAAAACTCGTTTTTTCTCTTTCACAGGAACAACATTAAGCACGTCCAGCAGCACCGAGCAATCATCGAATGTGTTCGACAGCAGCTCGCTGAGCACCACCACCGCCACGACAACCACCGCGAGTTCAGTGGTCACCTCCGATGCAAGCACATGCACCAATGCGAGCAATCAGAACGCACAGAGCGACTCAAGCAATGCAGAGCCGATGGACACGAGCGAGTCGCAGCAGCACTCGTCCGTCACCGCTTGCGTCACGTCGCCAGCAACGACACCAAGCACCTCCGCGGCGGCACTCGCCGGGCCTGCGTCTGCGTCTGGTTGGTCTGGTGGTCGTGTTCACTTTATTTTCGCCGTGAAATTGTGGTTTGGCTTTGCGAGACCGAGTCGAAAGTGTGGAGAACTTTCATGCAAGTCTGCTAATTTGAAACGTTGCATGCAAATCGGTTCATTAAAACTTTTCATGCAGATCAGTTTCTGTTTTTTTTTGCAGCTACAACCCTGAAACCAGCACAAGCATCGTCGCACTCGAGCGCGCGCATCGGCCAACAGCGTCTCCCATTGCTCAAGTCAATCTTGACGTTTCTGAAACGATTCGCTCAGAATGAAACCCGCGAAGATCATGTTACGATTGGTAAGTGGTTTGGGCCGTTTGGTTTCGGTAATATTTGATTTGAGCGGCTTGAAATATTATTTATCATTTTGGTGCGTTTCTGTTTCAGTGATCAACAGTCGATTGGTGCCGGTGCTGAAGCACATCATCAGCAACATCGACTACTACAGTCATCATTTGTTCCTGAATGGTTTGTTGTTGTTCCATTGTGAAAAAATATTCCATAAAAGACAACTTGGCCAAAGGCGTGTGTTTCAGCGCTGCAACTCGTGTCTGAGTTGGTCAGCCAGAATCCGTCGCAGCTGCAGATTCTGCAACAGAAAGGCCTCACCGGCGTCATCATGGAAGCACTGCTCGGGCGCGATGTCAGTTCAAAAAAGCGTTTTTAAGCTGCGTGTCTTGAAATTACAGTTGTAGAACTGGAAATCCAAGTGTGTATGCCTGTTCAGCTGCCGTCGAATCGTGACGTGCTGCAGCATTTGCCGGCGACATTCACGGCGCTGTGCCTGAACGAACGCGGCATGAACACGTTCATGCGCTACAAACCGTTCGATAAACTGTTCACTGTGTTCTTGTCGCCGAAGTATTTGTCCGCCATGAAACGACGAGGCTGGTGGTTCTGTGATGTTTTACATTTTTTGTAAGCTGTTTGTTTTTTGTGAGTTTGTAAGTTTACTGAAATGTTGCAGGCGCCAGCGAAGACACGGCGATGGCACTGGGTCATGCGATTGAGACGCTGATGCATCACCAGCCGACGTTGCAGCGGCCCGCCATGGAGGCCGTCGTCAAGGTGGGCCGAGGGCGCTCTATGCAAACAGCTCACTGTCTTTTTTAGTGTTTTTGTTTTTGAATGTTTTGTTTTCTGTTTTTGAACTTGCGCTCGCTGATTGGCACCCAGCTTGATGCAGCCAATCAGCATGCGAATTTCAAACGCCTGACTGCGCAAATTTCACATGTAGCTTTGACTTTTATTTAATGGATATTGTTCATTGTAGCTTCTTGACGAACTGATCAAGCTCGGCAATGACGCTCGTTACGTTGCGGTGAACAAAGTGTCCCCGACAACAGCGTGCAGTACAAATGCGTCGTCTTCTGAAATTCAGCCAGTGAGAACACAACGCAGTGCGCAAGTGACCAACAGCAACAACACTGCGCCTGCGGACGAGGTAGACACCCCAGTACTGTTGTTTGCATTTGTGGCGTTGTTTGTTACCACTGTGTTTCATAGCATGCTGAATTCAAAATTTGCGAAATTGTGCAGCGTGGCTTGCATTTTTGTGTCTCGTGTTGCGCAGGTGTCAGAGGAGAGCGACCAAGAGCAATACCAAACGAGTGTCTCGTCAACAGTGTTTGACAACAACTCATCGGACGCACCGGCACAACGCCACGTGGCCACCGGCAACACTGCTAGTATCAGTAGTGCACTGATCAGGTTGCATTTTGCTGCTCATTTATTGTTGATTGTTGATTTTGCTGATTGGTGTAACGTGCAATCTATCTGGTGAACCTTAAACAGGGGATTCGCTGTGTTTGGCACCATGTGCCTAATTAGAATTGCATTGGGTGCATGCTGTCTCAACAAAACCGTTCTTCATTACAATTCATTTCTGAACTTTGCACAGCCAAACGTCTGTCGATTCCGAGAACGTCGCTGTTGGCGCGTGTGAGGACGTTGGTGTCATGGTGGACGGGCGCTGTACGGTGCCACTGCTGGAGTACACGGTGAATGTCACGAGATTCCTCGAAACAATCCTTGCATCCGTTAGTGCGCTTCAAACTGTTATCGGTGACATTCATTGCAATTGCGGCATCAAACTACAGTCGAACTTAGAGAAAAAACGAAGTATAAAACCGGTTTTTTTCGATGCTATCTCTAATCGAATCGAAATTTTATAAATCATATACGGTTACTTGATTGGCTGGTTTTAAATTGGACTCTTTGATTTGTCCAACCAGCTCAAAACAGCCGATCGTGTACATACCAGATTCAAATGCCATAATGCACAAATCGCAGAGTTTGTACCTTTAACTGGAACAAAACGGTGAGAAAGACATGATGGTTATGAACATTGCCAGGGCGGCCGCTCGCAACACTGCGCTGCGTTCGTTCGCGAGGACGGTGCACGCCGGCTGAGCGACATCATGAACATGCGCAACCTGAGCCCGGCCGAGCTGGCTGCGTCGCCCGCTGTGAACAGCGTCGCCAGGGTGTTCCGCTCGATCATGTACTCGGTCAGCGCCGGCCTTGTTTGCATTTCTGACTGTCAGGGTGTTCTCTTTGGTTGGTTGTGCGAGCTGCTCAATTGCAGACGTTAGTTTCGATGTGGCACTTCAACATTGCCTAACCTACACTGTTGTATCTCAGGCACCCGGGTTAAAGGACACAGCAGTGACTGTTGTCAGTGCTCAATGTCATTCCGTCTGGTCAATTCGACACAAATCTCAGCCAAATTTGCTCTCTGTTCAGATGCGCGATCGAGCGCCCGAGATGCTGGTGCGCGTGTTTGAGACGGCCGACAAAGTGCTGGCTGCGTGGCACACGTCACACTCGACAGTGCACTCGTATCCAATCGAGCACGGCGCCAGCCGTGTGTTGCTGGTTGGTTGGTGGCGGTTTGCTGAGTGAGAATGCGCCTCCAGTTGTAAGCGTGGGAAAGGACAAGGCACTGGCGTACTTTGTTGAGTGAATTCGTCATGTGCATAATTGTAGTGGAAACGTTCTGATCGGGCATAGCCGAACGTGTCCGCCCAAAATGGGCTCCAAACATGCGCTTTCAATCTGGCTGAGCCCTTCACATGAAGAAAATACGTGTAGAGGCACCCCGAAATGAAATTCGCATTACTGTGCACTGCAGACGGGTGTTTTTTAAACGCAACTGGCGTTGTTTTGATCGTGCGACAAAACAGTCCATCTCTACAGTTGATACAAATTGCATCATTGATGGTGAAGAGATCTCAAAAAGCGCTGCATGCCTCAGAAATGGATGGACGACACGACCGCAGCGTTGGAATCGAAAGCGGCCGATGCGACTGAGAGTGATACGTCACCAACGAAGAAGCCAGCTGCCGAGCGATGCCTGGACACGGTGGTGTGCGAGCTAATGACGGTCGTCAACAACGTCTACCTGCTGCAGACAGTCGCGAACGCGATGAACACACTCGCCGCACAGCACGAACGCGGCGACCCCGCAGAGGCACGCGCCCTCTTTCAGGTGCGCAGCGCTCGCTTGCTGATTCGGCTGTTTCGCATTCTCTGCTCACTTTAAAACTGTTTTGGCTTGCCTACTCATGGTGTCTTATACTTCTCTGGGATCATGCCGTGCAATGCAGAATAAAGCTGTCTGACTGACTGATTGTGAAACGAGTGCACCTTGTGCACCTCTGACACTTGAATCTGTCTACTGTACTAGAATCTACCTGCTTGAACCAGTCACTGAGCCCAATTCAAAAACAGCCAATCAGCGGATGATTTACAGTTTGACGTACACCAAACATTATTGAGTCTTCATGAATGCAACCAATTCAGGCGACCTGTTGCAAAGATGTGGCGATGCGTGTGCTCGATCGCCTGCTTGCTCTGTCGTCGTTTCTGTTCCTGGAGTCGTCCGTCATCGCCGACATTTGCTCGTTCGCTGTCACGGAGCACGACGACGAACGGGCGACACCGACGGTGCTCGCACAAACACAGGCACACGCTCTGTGGCAGTTTGTGTCGCATCTTTGAAAGAAATTGAATAAAATGTAGAACTTGTTTTACAGGCAGATTTCTTGCGTTCATTTGCGATGCCAGTGGGTTCATCTGCCACGACCAAGTCAACGTCGACCACCGAACACGATGCAAACTCTTCGATGGACATCGCACCGCCTGCGCCAGCAACTGCAGGTTTCGGTTTCTGTTCGGTTCCACGACGCTTTCCATGTTTGACGAACTGAAAGACTTGTGTTGGTGGTGATTTTTTAGATAGTGACGCTGTAGCAGAGCCGATGGACACCAAAGAGCAAACTAAACCAACTGACACTGAAAATATGAAATTGACATTGCCGATTTTGATGACGAAGCTGAAGCCGCTTGTAATGGCCATCTCGAAGTGAGTTTTCAGTTTTACGCTCAGTGCGAAACCGTCAACTGAAATTGTGGAGTTTTTTTTAGATTTGGTGATCTAAAAGCTTTTTAGTACTATCTTTCCATGCGAAGGAGGCTGAGTAATGTTGAATGATGTGTGGAAAAGCCGCACAGCGGAAAAAAATATTTCGCGCCTGAACGTAGTTCGAATATGAAATAAAATAAATTTATTTAGTAAGAAAAAATTCCAATTGTTGTTCTGAATTTCTTGCACAAATCTGCCGTCAGAATACGTTAAGTTTTGCTGATTTCAACATGCCGCGCAGCCATGAAACATTTTCTCTATCTGTGCGTGCAAACGCATATTGGGTCACGTTTAATAAGAAAGATAATACAATAGTAACTTTTCATAGTAGTTTGTGAATAAGTGGCTAGGCTACTGGTGTTGAATACGTCACCGTGATTATTCGAATCGCACCAGCACGCAGCAGATTCTTTTTGGTTGGCTGCAGATCGCAAGAGCTCGTCGACGACGTCGTGCACATGATCGTTCGCTCAACACACAACGGCCGTGGCTTCGGCGACATCCGACGCATCCCGCCGCACTACCACCGCAACATGGAGAAGCACATGAGTCAGCTGGCAGACGCGGTCACAAAGTCAATCGTGGACACGCTCACGCAACACACCACCAACGGCGTGGCGATGTTGCGTGCTGACGAGCAGAGCAAACAGTCGACGGAGAAGAGGTTGCTTCGCTGGTGTTTTATCAACACCGTCTCATGTTTAGAGATTAGTCGCCTCCAACCTGCTAAGTTGATATGCGACCGCATTCATTTTGTGCCAGCAACAGTGACTTTGTTGCGGCGATAAAAGATGGATCATGTGAACGGGCCATATTTCCACGCACAGGGCCGAATGCTGAGTTTATTACGAATGGGTCTTGCGTGTAAACAAACGCTCTATTCAAATCCAGTCACTCAGATTTAGCCGTACTGCAGCATGAATCAGATTTTTTTCTTATACTCGCAGAGGGGCGCTGGTTGCGATGCTGCTAACGAAGCTCGATTCGTACTTGTTCGACGGTCGCGCTCAGTGCGTCAGCCGTGTGCTCATGGAATGCTTCTACAAGAACTGTCATCGGCTCGTGTTCACGCTGGTGCACGCGTGGTTCGCATTGCCCGGTGACGCCACCAGACTGCCCGACGAAATCGATCACTTGAAACATGGTGCTGCTAAAGCTTCGCGTTGTTTTTTGATTTGTAGCTTTTTCCACTGGTACCTGCAACCTGATGGTAACAAACTTTGGTGATTTTGGTGGAGGAGTGAATAAACGCTGAGCGTATCGTGGATCAGCGCAGATGCCACGACAGGGGGCAGCCACTGTTTTGGAGACACCGTTGATCTGAGCAATGTCTCGATCTTGGTGACTTTTTCAGTCAGAAGAACCTTGTTAATTCTGTTTTTTGAACACTTCAAAAGTTTGACTGAAGTGGTTGCCATGATTGAGATTGAAGAGTTGGTTTTCAGTACCAACGATGTGTTTTTGTGTACAGAAGGTCTCGCCGAGCTGCTCGAGGCGTGGCTGTGTCTGCTGCGTAAGCTTGTGAGCAACGACTGCTACGGCAACGACCAACAACAACACGCCGATCAACACAAAGACAAGGAGAAGTTCTGGCAGCGTGGCTACCTCATGTTCTGCCAGCAGGTTGCCTTGATATTGATAGTGTTTTGCAACACGCTTAAAAATAATTGAAAATTCTCCATGCTGTGAAACCAAGTTTGCAATTCCTGAGTTGGTTTTTATGCTTGCAGGAAGCGTTCAAGTGTCTGCCGTTGGTGTTGGATGTGGTCGCGAAACTGGACAACAAGCGCATGGCGACCATCTGCATCGACGTGATGCACGAGCTGATGCGGGGCGCCGTCGCTATCCAGGTTCACTCGCACTGTAATGATGATTGTTGGCGTTGTTGGGAGTTTTAGGCGATGTTTGCAGCCAGGGCTAACCCAGAAAAGCGTACAGAACGCCGTCGAGCAGGGGGTGCCCATCGAGTTTTCTCTGTCATTAAGTGCCCTATACAGCCCTCGGCGGGGCTCGATCCCCCGAGCGCACAGACTGTAGTCTAACGCACTACCACCAGGCCACGAGGGTGACAAATGATTGAGAAATGACGCGCAATGGCGTACAATGGACGATGATAGGAGCAGGTGTATTCGGAAGTGAAAGCCATTCAATGCAAACATTGTTCACACAGGATGTGATCGCCAAAGAAAGCGGCTCCAAGCAGACCGCAGCCGATCGCCGTCGTGAGCTCGAGCAGCACGTACAGCATGACCACATCGAACAGGTGCGCTCGCGAGCTTTTCTCGTTTTTTGAAAGCACACAGTGTCTAATTGGAATGACGGTCATTTTGATTTTCATTTTGAACGCTTGTTTATGCACCACAGAGACTGCGTGTTTATTCAAAACCGTCGATATTCAACAGCGTTCGCTTTTTGCAGTTGGTCGCGATGGGTTTCGAGCGTACGAGAGCGTTGGACGCATTGATCGAGTGTGGCGGCGTGGCTGACGCTGCTGATTGGCTGTTGCAACACCAGCAACAACAGCTGCACCATGGACGGGGCCGCGCGAGAGGCGGGGTTAGATGCTGTGCTGCTCGTCAATTTGGTTGTGTCATGTCACGGGACACAGTTCTTGTTCATAATAATAATTTCAATCGACCGTTGATTGATGCGTTGATTCAGACCGCGATTACTAATTTTTGTGCTTGATATAGCGATATCATAAACGACTCCATATGAAACAGTTATATTCGAAGGTGTCTGACCAACATAACGTGCTGTGCTTGTCTTGCGCAGGCAGCAAAGAGTCCGTCAGGTTCTTCACAACGTCACGTACTTGATCGTGACACATCGTGCGCGTGAAGTGATCTGTTAAAACTGAAAGTCTGCGCGTATGTCCGAGCACATGGCATCATTCCGGCGCGACACGTTCAACTGAATCAACAATACGTAGTTGTAATGAATGGTGTCGTTGTTCGTTGCAGCCGCGCGATCGAATGGCTCTGTTCCCGCCGATGCCGGGCGCGCGCGCCGGTGCGGCGGACGCTGACGCAGCGCAGCCACGCGTCATTCCAAATGTGATGCCACTGCCGGTGCCACCGCCGGCGCAACCACACAACCTCGAAGTGTCGCCGGCAGCCGCCGAATTCGATGAGGCGAACATGACCGAGGAACAGTTGCTGGCCAGGGCGATCGAGCTGTCGCTGCAAGGCGCCAACGCGGCCGCACCCGCCGACTCCGGCCAACAGGTGCGTGCGTGCCGTTTGCAGTTTCAAGTCTGTATTTCTGCAAGATCCGTCATCAAAATCATCATGATGCCCACTGTGATTTCAGAACACTGCATCCACGTCAACAGCGGCTGCTGGTGCAGTGTCTGCCGCGACGACCCATCCGAATGACACCAATTCTGACTCGCCAGAAAACAGCGGCGAGCCGGTGGTGTCTGAAGAGCCGGTTGCGCAGCGTGAGACAGCCGATGCGACTGAAGATCAGAGTGCGCCAGCATCAAGTGCTGGTCTACGGGCAGGTGCAGTGATCGCAACTGTGCCACTGTCTGCATTCACCGACCGTACCTCAATCAACAGCACGCCACCGTCGTTCTCGCCGTCGCCGCATGCCTCAATGGAGAACATTGCCAGCGCGCTCACTGCGGTCACCACAACGGCAAGCGCCACCGAGTCCACGGTTGACTCGTGTGAGGCGCCTCGCATGTCTGCAGGCACGTCAAACGATCCGACGTCGCCGTGCGCGTCCAACGCGACCAACACGTGCACGAACGCAGCGTTACATGCGCAGAAACCGGTCGAGACGAAGTTGCTTGGTGAGTAAAGCGTTGCGATCAGGGCTGCTTGTTGATGTTGTGCAGCACACACTGGCCAGCCGTGCAAGCAGCAAATTCAAATGTGAATTTCGCCATTTATCAATCAGCAGCCAAGTAGCAACGTTATTCGTTCGGTGCTAATTCTTCGGTGTTCAAAAAGTGCCTGTGTGTAATGTGTGTTTCAAACGGCGTGAACGCGAGAACTGTGCACGCTATCATTATCAAGCAGCGTATTTCAGTGGAGACGATGTGCGAGCACGCATTGCCGTTCTGCGTGCGTGCACTGGACAAGCACTCGAGTGCCAGCGAGATCGTGCGTGGCACGGCCGAGCTGATCGCAGCCGTCGTGAGACAGTGCGCGCGCCTGCCGCAACACAGCGCGCTGCCTGCTGTCCACCTGGTCGTCGTTGACGTGCGTGCTTCTCTATTGGCGGTGTTCTATTGGGTCTGGTTGACATTGAGACGCTAACGTTTTCGGGCTCAGTTCAGTTCAGGTTTATTTTAGACTTACGTGCAAGCACAAAGTGTGCAAAGTAATGCAAAATTACTGACTAACCGCATTGACCTTATGGAGCAAGAGCAGTATTTCGGATTAGAATGCGATGCGAAAAAAAACGAATAATTTCAGCACTTTTCGATTAAACCTTTTTCTAAAACATTTTTGGACTCCAAAAAAGGTTTCCCATTTTCAGTTGCTCCGAATGGCTGACGATTTTACGAGTTCAGTGGAAAACACGCGTGCCGATTCAGAAGAGGCTGCACAATTTTGGAAGAAACGCGACTGGCAGCTGCTGTACGGTCGACTGCATTTGATGTGTATTCTGCTGAATGTGCGTTGCTTGTGGCACGACAAAACTGTTTGCGATTATTTCAATACTTCCGTGATGCCGTTTTTGTCTCCCGTTGCAATTCTATTTCGTAAGACATCCCTTGAAATCCCTAGGATCCATTCCAAACAAGCTGCCCTGAAAGCAGGTTTGCAACGGGGTTTATTTGGTTTGGTCAAACGTCAAACGGTTTTCCTTGTTTTTGCAGGACATGGGTGCGTCCCTGTTGCACCTGTCGAGCGCGTCGTCAACGTGGCAAGTCGACAAATTGGCGCAAAGTTTGATTGGTACTTTTGAAGCGGCCGTTGCAGCGCTCGCCAAATTCAACGTCGCTGATAAAAACGAAGTGTAAGCAGATGCTTGTCTCATTGATTCTGGTTGCTGAATTTTACTGATTGTTCGTTTCAAACCCATAACTACATTTATTATACTCATTATACTCCATTTGAAACATAACATTTTCAGGGCGCTGTTTGCGCCATTACTGTTGTTCTTCGACCTCTATGAAAAGTGTGCGCTTGTGGAGCAACGCAGAAACGAGCTGCACACCAAGGTCGGTTGTGCGTAAAATTTGTTTGTTTGAACCATGTTTGAACCGAACACTTTTTTTATTCTGGACTAAGTTATACGTTTCAAATGGTAAACGAAAAACAACGGAAAACTACATTGTTTCAGTTCGGCGCGAAATTCGCGTGGCGCTGGTGGGACGGGCGCACGTGGCGTCTGTACGGAGCGCAACCGACGTGTCTCATCAACGAGGCGTTCAAACGCGGCGACTCGCAAGTGCAGTTCAACAGCAACGGTGCACAGTACACGGTGAATCTGAACACGATGACGCAGTCGAGCAGGCACAACGGCATGCAACGGCCGATCGACATGGTGCCCGCGAAACGCAAGGACAAGGTCAGCCGCACAGACCGCCCGGTTTTTCTTTAGTTTTCAGTCACAACTGTTAAAACGTGTGCAATTTGTGATTTTGGCATTTGCATGTCAATGTGGTCTGCTGATTGGCGGCAGTCGAGCTTGTTGGACCAGTCAGTTTACCCAGTGAGAAATCAGCCAACCTGCTGCTTGCTGTATGATCAGAAGTTCGATTGAATTGGGTTATATTAAAAAAAGGCGATATTCAATTGAACGTTGCAGGACCAGGAAAACCCGGCGGACACCGAAAGTGAGCGTTCGCCGCCCGTCAGTCGTCTCAACAGTGAGCAAGCGAAAACGATCGTGGCTGCTTGCGTCCGTTTACTCGAACAAACCGCGCTCGACTGCAACACGCTCGGCGCGTTGCTGCGGTACGTGAATCAGCAATCAAAGTGGTCAGGCGAGTTTGTTGATTAGAAAAAGAAACAAATTCCAACACCGTTCCAGCATCTGCGTCCGTCTGACGCGCGATCAAGAGATTGCGAACGAGTTTTTCCAGTCTGGCGGCATCCAGCTGCTGCTGAGCGCCGAAATGCCGTCGGATCTCGCTGCGGCGCAGCTGTGCACGTTCACTGCGTTCTTGGTTGGATGGCAGTTTGAATAGGAGTCAACGAACATGTTCATTCGAAAACATGTGTATTGTGCATTTTACAGTTCTGCGTGACTCCATGCACGCGCAGGATAATCCACGCTCAGATAAAAGATCAATTTCATGCTGGGCACAGCAATTGCTGAATTGACTCCCCCGAGCCGAGTCTTGAGATACGACAGCGTCGCTGAGCTGATTTTGAATTGCGCATCAAGCATGAAACCGATTTACTTTTCATGTTACAAACTTCTTGAGTCTCTGTGTTTTTAGTCGCAGAACAAAACAACGAGAAACCAAGCAGATTTCGTGAACGTCGTGTCCAGATTCGAAACGTCTGCGAGGACGGCGACACGCTGGAGAGCACGATCGAGCGCGTGGTGCGCAACGTGGCCGAGGGGCGTGCGGGCGGCACGGCGGCGTCGCGCGGGCACAGCGCCGTTGGGGACGCCCGCCAGCACGGCCGCAGCGCCCCGGTCAACTTCGACATGGTCATGCGCACGCTGGCGCCCGTCATCGCACGCCACCCGCAGCTCTTTGAGACGATCGCGAAACGCGTGCTACGCTTGACGCTGGACAGGTTGGCAATGGCGCTGGCACTGTCGATTGTCTGCAATGCCCTCACCGCAACCTGTGCTTTCCTCTTCAGAAACGGCGTCCTGGACGAACAACAGAGCAACAACGTGCGTGTCGAGCCGCCGTCGGCGCCAACGGCCTCCAGCTCAAACCTGCACATCACTGCGCCTCCGGTGCGGTTCGGCTTATTTTAAATGAGTTGCTGAATTGAAAAACTGATGCACGCGCAATTTTATTTAAAAAATCATGGTTTTTTTTAGACACAGCCATCCGCTGCATCGAGCAAACTGCACGCATCACCGACGTTGCAAGGCGTCGTACGCCTGTTGCTGGCACGCTGTGCCGCTGGCGACCACAAACCGCTGGCGAACGCGCCAAAGCCATCCGACAATGTTGCGCTGAACTTGGAGACTTTAAGTGAGTCACACACGCCGTGCTGCGTGCGAAAACCGATTCAGCAGAATGAGCGAAGTGGCGCTCAGCTGATTAGTCTGTGCCGTTTGAACATCGAAAAAACAAACTGCTGGTGTGCATTTGAGATCATGACCATGACAATGTGTTGGTGATGTTCTCCAGAACAACTGCCCCGTTCAATGGTGATCGGTCTGCTGTCGGAGTGCGTGCGTTCGTACAGCGCAGTGGCGTCCATGCTTGTGGACTATCACGTTGAGCCAGCGGTTGACGGCGACATGTCCGGCGCACAGGAGCAGCCGAGTGCAACATTGATCGCTGTGATGATCGATCGCTATTTGAGTACACCGCCGTTGCACACGACCAATGCTGAGACGTTCGCTGAGGCCGCTGCTGAGCGCACTGTTTGTTTTCTGATTTGCCCGCAAAATATTGGGCAAACGTTTTTTTTTCAAATTTGCAAACGAGAAACCGGAAGGTACCAAACACCCGATAGTATAGTGCGGGGGTCTCGTAAATGAGTGCAGGGTGTCTGGTCGGCCAATGCCCTTGTACGAGAGGGGCAGTGCTTGTAAGATTAAATGTCCTGTGTAAAGTGAGAGTTTGTTTCGTTTGCATGACGCTTTGATGACGCAGATAGTGTTCATTCTGTTCAGGAGCAAGCGCAGTGCGTGCGTGCCGTGCGTCAGCTGTTGATCACGTTGGCTGCAACGAATCACGTTCGAGTGCAAGAGCAACTGGTCACTGAGATGAAAAACGCCATTCATCGTGCCGTGCAGCTGCCGAACGAACAGAAATACAAACAGCTGGCTGAGCTGGTGCAATTGCTGTTGGTGGGTGGTCAGATTTAAAGAACAGAAAAAACCACGAAAAGCAGCAACAAAATCATGTTTTGGCACATTGATTGGCTGCAGTCTGCAGTAGCAATCAGTGCATTGATTGACTCCAAATTCAAACAATCACATGGTTGCATAGCTGGTCTGATCTTCTAACTGACAAACGCAGCGCGATCTTGATGAACATGTTCCCATTTTACAACTCTCACGGCGCTTTCATCATGAATGTGCCTTTACCGCATTGGTGTGCGTTCCTTCAGATCATGCGCGAGGCTTGTCCAGTGATGCAGCAGCCGAGCGCCACGCAAACTCCGTCCGAGCAACCGTCGCGCACGGCGACCACACAAACGAACAACATTCTGCGCTACGTGCAGCGCAAACGCGTCTGCCTCGATCTCGCACGTATCCCGCTGTACCTTGAACTCTCCAATCCGGAGTCGGTGACCGTCGTGAACGCGGTGCTGAAGACGCTGGAGGATTTCACGCGACACATCAATCAGCCGTCAACAGCCGGCAGTGGTGCCAATCAACCGAATGCAACATCAGCAGGCAGAAACGACGTCACTGCGCACAACAACAACAACAACAACAACAACAACAACAATGCGATGGCGAGTGCAGCGCCGCCGCCGACCGTCATGGTGTACAACCAGGAAGCCGCTGGACGAAGCGCTCAGGTGGTGTTGCAAATTGAAAGGAGACTGGCGTGCTCACGTCGAGTGACTCGTCAACGATCACAACAGAGTAGTGTGGGTCACCAGTATGCCTCACGGAGCACTGCAAGGTTCATCCGCAAAACCTTTATTATCCGTTTATCCATTATTCATTGAACTTGAAGCGCCGGCGTCACTTCACGCGGCGCCACTTCGCTGCACGTTCATGAAGGAAAACGTCGCAGCGTCACGAGTTAAAGTGACGCATATGAATGCATGAATGGGCATTAAGGATGTGGGGCGGTTTATCAGAAAGAACCGCAAACAGCGAAGTTCATGTATTGACTGACTTCTGAGCACAGCACAGCACACTGAATCACCTCATTAAAGTTACTACTATCGATTCTAAACCAGAATCTTTCAAGCAGTTTCGCTTAGCATTTGCAGGCAACAACAACGACGACCACGAACGAAGCAGTCAGCCAACAGGAGCGCGCTGAGTCCGAGGCGGACATCACAGTGGCCGAGACAGCGGCCGCCTCCGTGGACGTCTCCGTGTCGCCACCGGCTGCGCCTGCTCCCGGCGCCAGCACGACCGCGACTGCAGCTGCTGGCAACACCACCACCAGCACAACATCGCACGCACCATCGTCCAACAACAACAACAACAGTACGGCTGTGTTTCGTAAGGAGCCATTGATTCAATCTTTCTAGTTAAATTGTGTACATGTTTTTGGAAGCACGTAACTTTTTGCAATGGTGAGTAGGAATGGAGCCGGATCCGGTCCGGATTCCGGCAAATTTGCCGGATCCATCCCTAATGGTAACTGTTTACGTTTAGCGAGTGGTTAAGTCAAAATCACGATCGTTGATGGATTTTCTTTCAGCGAGGTTCACGGACAGCCGCCGCGGGCGTGTCTCGTCCTCGACGTCCTCCTCCTCCTCAGGTTGGTCCACCAGCTCATATGGGCAGGTTGAAACAGCTGCACAAGGCACCACAGACGCTGTTCATGTTGTGGCAAGAGGTCGGCGTTGCTTTCAGTGAATTGCAGTTGTTGGTGTTGGCTGAGTATGGCAATATGCTTGTGAATGCTTGAATGTCGTGTGGTTTCAATCAATCAATTTTATTTGTATGCCTCACGGCCAGTTCACATCAACACATTCACAAAACTTCCATTATGCAAAACAAACACAATTGATGTCACAAAAAAAACCTAAAGAAGCACAAGATTATTGATGAACTTGGTGAATGCATGAATGAAAGCAAGCAAAAAGTCGATGCAAACGAATGGGCAGATGACTGCCCGGGTATTCACACAAAGAAACAAAATCCACAAAATAAAACCAACCGTCGACAGTCAGAAACAATTGAATGTTAAAAAAAACGCGCAAACACAATTGAAGCTTGAGAGAAGAAATAAATAAAATAGCGCGATCACGAACCGACAACATCAGACAGCGCACAACGGCCACGATTGACATTCAGGCACGATTAAATTAAGCAAGAGAAAGCAAAATAAACACGGCACAGTTGCTTTTCTTTTCTTCATCGCAGTTTTTCTCTCTTGTTTTTTTTCTCTTTTTTTTTCTTTTTTTTCTTTTTTTTGTTTTTTTTTTGTTATTTTTTTGTTTATGGGCTTTTGTTTTTCCTGTGCCATCCCAAATACAGCTAACAGCAAGTGATGAGCAACAGCAAGCAAGTAACAGTGCTAGTTAACAAAAAGAATACCCTGAACACGAAAGCCACAAGAGCACACAGAAAAAACGCGAGATAAAAAGAGCTGTGACATGGACACACACTTGCACCAGATACAAGAAAAAAGAAAACAACACGAAACGTCGCACAAAAGAGCACATGTGATTCAAAACAAAAACGCAATCACATTCAGTTGAACATGTTTAAAACAAAACAAAACAAAACAAAGATTTGGTTTGATTGAAATGTCACTGGTGTACTGTCAGCACGTATTTGCAAAAGTGATCGGCTGGTGAAGATTGATTCAATTGAAATCCAACCAACTCCAGGCAGTCAGCCAGTTGCAGCACATCACGTGTTCCTTGGTGCATGTTGCCGCGCGGTGCCAAGTGCGTGCTTGCTGTTGCAGCAACTTCACTTGCAATTTTCAGCAGCCGGCCAGAGCAGCTCGGATTCGTCGGATGACGAACAGCGGCAGTCGCACGCGGCCGCACAGACAGACACGGCCAACGACGATGAGACGAACGCACTCGCTGAAGAGCTGGCGGACGTGGGCGAGGCGGTGAACTCGGATGGGGAGGCACGTGGCGGCGACGACTACGAACAGATGGATGACGACGACGATGCTGACGAGGACGATCATGACGATGACGAGGTGCGTCTGCTCGTTCGGCCCTGCCACTCAATTGCTGTGCTTGCAGACGCAGTTTGAGTCGCAGAAAAAAACAATTCTTGTATGGACTTATTGTCACTGCGCAAAAGAAAAACTCCGTTTACTCTTTTGATAAAGTGAGAAAAATAAACGCGATATGGGTCGTGCTTACGTGTGCAGGAGGAAGACTATTACGACGAGGAGGACGAGGACGACGATTCTGACGATGATGACGCTCACCATCACCATCACCATCACCACGATCTTCATCACCAGCATGACCGTGTTCTGGTTGGTCAAGTGTGTTGTAGATGATGAATGACATGAATGTTAAATACAATTCGGTTGGTTGGCTTTGAAAGCAAAAAGAACACAACCTGTTCTACCAAGCCGAGCAGCAGATCAGTTGTTTTCTAATGCAAAGATATATCCCAATCGTGTGTGCAATGGACAAAGAACGAACAGAATAGCTCGAACATATCACTCAATTTTAAGAAACACGATCAATTTGATACACCATTGGCCTTCTGGAAGCCTTTTTCTTTCCTTCAATGTTCGCGCGCACCTCGCACCCTGAAAAAAGGCCATGTTTACCCGGTTATGCTGTAAGTCTATGGCGTTTCAAACTAATTGTATAGCATTTGGTCGACGCCATCTCTGGTGACGCTGTGGACGTTGAGGGACCGAACGGTGGAGAAATGGTGCATTCGGATGGTGAAGACGATGAGGACCATGTTTATGAACAGGTAAGCCAATTTTGGAGGCAAAATGACTTTATAGCATTCTTCAAACTGGAACGAAATTCTTTTCGATCGAACTGGTGCTAACTGAAATCATCTTGTACTATGACCAGGTTCCCGAAGAAGATGAAGATGATGAGATCGAGGAAGGCGACGACAACGAGAGCAACTACGATGAGAACGAGGTTGAGATGATGTTGGACGGTGAACAAATGGTTGGTTGCGTTTGGGTGGGGGTGTGGGGACTGAAGGATGGATGCACACAAAAATTGATAATGTAGTACACTTGTCAGCCGTTTTCAAATAAAGTAGAAAAAAAAGCAATTAACTGAACGCTGAATCAGCGTTTTTTGTTCTTGCAGCGTGACTTCATCGACGAGCTGAACGAGCTGAACGTGACCTTGAATCGCACCACCACGGGCGGTCCACTGAATCGAATCATACAAGCGAACTCGCAAGTGGCCGGGCGTCTCGCTCGCAACGAGCACGCGCTGCTCGCAAACGTGCCGCGGGCGCACGAGCAGCCGGTGAGCGGGCGACAGCGATCTGCGAATGGACTCGCTACTGCGAATCATTGGCCCTGATTGGCTGCTGTTGCATTGCACTTGCTGATTCGTGCAAGCAGCCCCTATCAGCAGACCATATTCAGCAGTGCCAGAGTGCACGAATCGAGCTTGCTTTACAGTCTCACTGTGTGCATAACTCTGCATGACAAAAAAACTTTCAATCAAAAAAGTTTATTTGATTGTTCAAAAACTCGCCACTTCAGACTGGTCGCCGGCATCCGCAGAATCGTCTGTTGACGTTGTCGCGGCAGCACCAGCAACAGCAAAGCAACACCACCGCGCCAGAGAACGCCAATGGCAACGCTGCGGTTGGTGGTGCACCGCAGGCGAACGGACAGATCGAGCGCGTGCAGCACCAGTTCGCGACGTTCCAGCTGCATCCGCGCGCCGGCCTACAGCGGCAGAACGCCATTCGACGACACCACCGGCGAAACGCGGCGCTCGGAGACGCCGTACAAGACGTCTACAGAGACGCCGGCTTCTGGACGGGCTTTGTGCGTGGCTTCGGCGGCGACCAACACGAGCACCCCGACGAGGACGAGATCAGAATGGCAAACCGACTGAATCGACTGATCGCTCACATGCCGGTGCGCTTTGTTGGCATGTTGCTGGATGACCAGAACATGATTTGAATTGGTTATCTTGTGCGTGCGACATTCGTCTGCAAGCAATGAGAACGATTCACACGTTGCAGTCGAACGAACTGTAAAATATAAACAACCAGCTGATTGGCTGCGTTTAATGTTAGCTCACTGAGTGGCTCCACCAGTTTTGATGCAGCCAGTCATGCAAATGCCAGAATGCACAATGAAATGTTATGTTTTCAAGAGTAACCATGACAGTCCATTGCAGCGTGGTGTGCGTTCGTTGCAGGAGCATTTATTCGGTGCCGGCAATCGTCGCGCGGTCGTTGCGACCGGCGGCGACACCACGGCGCTCATTGGCGGTGGTGTGTCGGCAGTGCCGAGCGCCCTCTCGCGGTGGACTGAGCAGGCGCAGATCTTGGATGGGCCGGGCGTGCACACGTTGCTCGTGCTGGTCAGAGCGAGCATTCTCGAGCACTTGGAGTCGCTCAGAGAGCTCGAACGAGAGAAGGCACGCGAGGCAGAACGCAAGAAACAGGAGGTTGCAAAACTGTTGCTGAAAAGAGGCGAATTCCACCCGCGGATCCACGGACACTGACTGACTGTTCTAAAACGCACTGATCTGTCACTGTGGACTTTATTGCTAATTTTCACCTTTCGACTTTTCGCAGTTCATACTTTTTGAGTAAAAAGAAAACAACGACGCCACGTGTCTAGGAGCGCGAAAAGAATGAGGAGGAGAAACGACAACGGCAGCAGCAGGAGGATGAGGCGAGAGCGACAGAGACGGGGCAGACGACAGCGGCGGCGTCCGCAGCTGACGCGACGCAGAGTGACAACGCCGCTGGGCGTGGTCAGCATCAAACGAACCAGTGCCAGTCAACTGCTGATGTGCCTATGAACACAACCGAGCCCACTGCTGCACCTGCGCCGGTGAGCACGCACAGCACATCGACGTTGCACGTTGTCGTGAATATCAAACGCATTTCGTAGTTTCTGTGCTTGTCGTGATGAATCTGTTTTTTTCGTTTTTCTAGGAAATCGCAATGGAAGTTGCCGATGCAGCGCCTGCCGAATCGCAAGCGAACCAGCACGCATCACCAGCTGCCCCAACGCCGACTGAGCAGCCGGCTGTCAATAACAGCAGTGAGCCAGCTGCAGCGAGCGGTGATCCCACCGAGTCGCAACAGCCTGCTCAAACGGGTGAAACAAGTGCGAGTGCGATGGACACGGCCGCTGTTGAACAAATGCATGTCAATGATGGTGCTGAGCAACTGTCTGCTGCTGCTGGTAAGCACGGTTTACTCAATTCAGGCGGAGAACATTCGTTGTGTTGCTTGTACGTGACAGGTTCTTGTGATCAATTTTGTGTCACACAGAAGCAGAAGCAGAGCCGCACGTCACCACCGGTGAATCGGTTGGCACGAATGCAACTGCAGACGCATCAAGTGCAGCAACGGACCAGCAGCAGCCAACAGCAGCGGCAGACCCGGATGCGGAAGCACGAGCGCAGCATGCAGCAACTGTGGCACGCTACAGACACATACTCGGAGGTTGTACAGGCTGTACCGCGTTGCATGCTTTGTGACACGAAACTCTCCAATCGACTCTCAACGTTCAGCTGTGTTTTTGAAATTTGAAAAAAACCTCAAAATTTCAAGTTGTTGGTTGCAAACCACCAGTTTGTTGTTCCAGTTTTTTGTCTGTGTTTTCACATCACACTATTTTTTTACTGTCAGATATGGACGTTCCGTTTGGCGTTGATGCTGAGTTCCTGGCTGCGTTGCCAGACACGATGCGTCAAGAGATAATAGAGGACCACCAACGGTCGCAACGGCTGCAACGCATGCGCCAACAGGCAACACCCGCGGTCATTGCTGCCACTGGAGGAGCAGCGATTCGCACTGCAGCCGACGCTGATGTTGGTGCACGGCAGTTGTTTGCTGATGTACTTGCATGGTGTCTTACACTTCTCTGGTATTATGCCGTGCACTGCAGAATAAAACTGACTGTACTTGCGTGTTCATTGTCAAGTAAATTCAATTATGATTCACCGTCTATGATTTCGTTTCGTTCGTCACAGGCAAACGCAACCAACGACACCTCTGGCACAGCAGACACGAGCGGCTCGAATGCGCCTGCAGCCGCCGCACCTGCGCAACAGCCTGAAATGCCACCTGAGATCTCGCAAGAGTTCCTCGATGCCTTACCACCAGAACTACAGGAAGAGGTCAGTTAAGTGTCGAGTGTTGTGAGCATTGACAGAGAGCAGCGGGCTGCAGTGCACCAGCAGTCGCGCTTTGGAGGTGGCTGAAAATGTTGTTTCACCATCAGCCCGGTTAGCGCTAAGTACGTGGCGATGCCCCTCAGTGGCATTTGTTACTGCTATTGGTTGCTGCCAGTGGTGCCTTGCAGTTGAATCAAACGGGGTGGTGCGAGTGGTCGACTGTGTGTTTGTTGGTGCAGGTGCTCGCGCAGCAGCGCATCGAGCGGGAGCGAGCGGCGGCGGCGCGTGAACGGGCGGCACACGGCCAACAGCCGGCAGCACCGGTCGACATCGACCCGGCCAGCTTCTTTGAGACGTTGCCACCGAGCTTGCGGCAGCAAGTGCTTGCCGATGCCGACGACACCGTCATACAGGTGGCGTGGTGCTTGCGTTCGGTTTTCTCGTCCACAAAAACGGTTTCATTTCCTTTTTTTCTTGCAAAAATAGAATTCCGATTTTTTACCTCAAAACTTTTTCGAACTTTTAACACTTCAAAACTATTGGGTGGATTATATCGCAAAACTACATGTTGCAAGACTGAAAAATGAAGTGTGTGAAAATTGGATTTGTGAAGAATCAGATTTACTTGCCTTGCAGCTTGAAATACTAATTTCGACTCCATTTGTGATTTTTAATATGATAGAAGGGGCCAACTTCTGGAAACTTTTGGGTGCTGGGGAAAATTGGGAATGAAACCGGTTTTTTTCCAACACCAAGAATGAATAATAAGTTTACTTTTGAGAATTGTTGGTCGGAATCATGCACCAGAAGCCGTTGAACTCAGTGCGTCCATGCAAATTCGTTTGTGTGCAGGTCTGTGTTTCTGTTGTCTATTATTTTACAGTGATCTTTCTTGATCAGGCTCTGCCGCCTCAACTGGCGAACGAAGCCCGTGAGCTGCGCGCTCGTCTTGGCGCCCGTCACGCGCACGCACACGACATGCTGCATGCGCTCAACATGAACCAGCTGATGCAAGCCGGCGGCGCTGGCGGCGGTGCTGGTGCCGCTGCGGACATGTTCATTGCCGACGACTTTGATCAGCTGCGAAATCTTGGCGGCTTTCTGCTGAATGCCACTGGTGGCCAACTCAGGATCGCACGAAGACGCCAGCAACAGCCGCCGGGGCCGGTCGTTGGCAGCAGGGCTGGTCAGGCGACTGCGCCAGCTGGCGGCCAAGGTGCGCACGGAAATTGCAGTTTTTTGGTTGAGAAAATTCTTTTGTCAAAAGTTGAACCGCCATGCAACGGATATACGGATGATCATGAAGTTTCTGCGCAGTGTACACACATTGAAGTGCCGGTTACTTTAACCATGAAACTCAAAAACACTGAACCAAAATCACGGGCAGAGATCAATGACTTTATTACACAATTTCATCACACATAATAATTTATTACCATCTTTTTCGACTTAGATTATCATCGTTTGTTTCGTTTGAAACAGCGTAAAATTCTACCTTCTCTGCGATTTCGCAGGTGTGCAACTTCTGGACAAGGAGGCAATCACGGCGCTATTGGTGCTGTTCTTCATGGACACCGTCTCCACACCATCAAGCACAAAGATCAATTATGGACGGCTGCAGAAGATACTGAAGTCTATCGCATCGCATCCCGGCTCATGTCACTATTTGATCAATGCGCTCTTGGCAATTCTCGATAAATTGAAAGGTGCTGCGGATTGCCGACGTTCACATTGCTGCATTTCGACTTATTAGCAGTATTATTTTTTTTATTTTAAAAGCTGAATTTTTGTTGTTTTTAGTGCAAGACACCGCGAACGTGCCAACAATCGGCGGCAAACAGACTCCGCAGAATGGCTGGCTGGAGCAGCTGAAACTGAGCACCGGTCTCGGCAATGAAACCAGCGTCGTCAATTTCGGACGCACTTTGAAGGTTCGTTGTGGTTTTGATTGAAGTGTCGCAGTCATTTGCTGTCTGGAATTGTCTTTTGTGCTGTGATTTTACAATTTCATTGCAGGAAATCAGTTTGCATCCACTGGCGTCAACGAAAGTGGCGCAGCACGTTCTAGACACGTTGATCAGCCTGTCGCGCGCGTACCCAGGCCTGTTCCTGCCGGCAGTGCTGCGTGCAGCCGCAACCGATGCAAGCCAGAAACCAAAGGACACTGACAACAGTGCTGCTGGCTCAACTGCACACGAGTCTGGTAGGAGTGAAACGATCATTTTGGGTAATCAGCATGTGCAAGCGGATGGTACCATAGCCGTGCGAGTGTTATGGTGGCACGTGGTGAATCGGTGGACATATGACGTGGGCACGTTTGCGGCCCAATGTTCAGAGCACGTTCCACGGTGACAGCATTCTGCATGCGTACAACACAGCAAATCGATGCGCTACGTTCGTTGCAGGCACCGCCACTTCGTCAAGGGCAGCCGAGCGCGAGGCGGACGCCACCGACGAATTCTGGTTGAGCGTTTCGCAGTTGAACAACTTGGCCACAAACCAAGCTGCGATGCTTGCGATGCACACGCATCAGACACGCGCACGGACGTCCAGCGGCAAAGGTGCGTTGTTGGTTGGCAGTGCTTTGTGCAGCCATGCGATGATGTCGCGCAGTGTGCCACCACTGAACGCACAGCCTGTTTGCAACTGCACAGGCAACGTGGCGCGCGCGCACTCGTTCAGCATCGCCGACGAGCACGCGTACACGGACAACGCGGCGTTGGTGCCGTTCCGGCGACTGATCTCACTGGTGCAGCATCCGGTCGTCAGTCGCGACCCGGTGCTGTTGGATCGACTGTTGAAACTGCTGTCGCACATCGCGCAGACGTTGCCGAACATCGATGACAGGTTCGTCGCTGTTGCTGTGTTTTGCGTACGCGTGTGAGACGGCTGCACGCATATTGTGACATTTCAATTGAACGTGCAGTGAGCAGCTGCCGTTGACGGACGCGTTGGCCACGCTGGTGCACGCCGTGGTCGTCGCAGAGTACACGGCAGAGGGCTGTGACGACGCGCGCGTGCTGCTGATGGAGTTGGCCAGGGCACTCGGTGCCGCCTGCACTCAGGTGGGTGCACTCTGCTGTGCTTTCCATTCACACTGGCAAGTTTGAAATGCCACGTCCAGCGTGACACTCATTTTCTTGTGATTGCATTCAAACCTATTGATTCGAATGACCAAAAACGCCATTGTGCACGCACAGCGAATTCATCGCGTGCATTTTTCCGTATACAGTCGATCTACGGGCGTCTGATCGATGGTCTCGTGTCACTCGGCAACTCGTTGCACACGGACACTCGTTCGTTCCACGAGCAAATCAGCCAACTGCAGCGGCACAAGCAGCCGCACTCATCTGCCAAATCGAAGTCGGGCGAATCAACGGGCAGTTCTCAGCAGTCACACACGGCCACGACGGCCGGTGCACCGGGAGGTTGGTGGAATTGTGAGGATCGGGTGTTGTATGATGAGAAACAGTTGTGTAATTGAATTGAATCTGGCACACTGATGGGCTGCACCAGGTTGTTAGCAGCCGAACAAGTGGCTGTTCGAACGCATCAGATTGATCAATGCGAGAATGTTGATGTCGTGCAGGTCAGTCCACGGCGACCATGCTTTCAGTGACAGCAGCGACTGCAGCGCAGCGTCAAGGGCTCATTCAAAATCGTTACGACGACGATCGCACGGTGGTGATCCAGGCACAGGCGACACGCGCTGCTGCGCCGACCTGCGCTGAGTTGCAGGTGAGTGCCCTCGCGCTTGACACGTCGTCTGTGGTGTCTTCAGTCTGGTCAGTCCGCAGCTCTAATAGCGATAATATAACATTATGGGCGTTCACGCAGTTACAGTTGCTGGTGTGTTTTGATCGGTTGCGGCGCATAACGTGCTATGATCTATTTCCCGCCATTTGGAACTGTGCCCAAAAGCAGCCATTATCGTTTCATCCAACGTTTTTTGGTTAAATCACAACGTCATCGTGTGATGCATTTTGTTGTCGCAGGTATCCTCTGCGTCCGCACTGTCCGATCGTCGTTCCAACCAGCGTTACTTTCTGCGTGCACTGCAAACATTGATTCTGATTCGTGAACAGATGAAACAGTTGACTGCTGCAAGACAACAAGAGGCACAGGAAGAAGCTGCTGCTGATGCTGCTTCTAATGCTGCTGCTGATGCTGCTGCTAATGCTGCTGCTGATGCTGCTGCTAATGCTGCTGCTGATGCTGCTGCTGATGCTGCTGCTAATGCTGCTGCTGATGCTGCTGCTGATGCTGCTGCTGATGCTGCTGCTGATGATGCTGCTGACACGGGGGCTGATCGTGAGACGACGACCACGCAGGTACGTGTAGTCAAATGACAAAAGTGTGGGCCCGACGACTACGATATCTACCACACTTTCGATGCGATCCTGTTGTATTGGGTTGCTTCGCTGAAGATTATTATCAGGTTTTACTTATTTCTCATTGTGTTCCATTAAGTGTACTTGAAATTCACGATTGTTCACTGTGAAGCAAGATCGTATCGAGACCAAGTACGGCATGGATCTCAATTTTAAATTGAATTTTGATTCAAACTTCATCAATTTTTGTTAACAAGAAGTATTTTTATTGTTTGTTTGCTACAGGAGCAGCCACGTTTAAGTGGCCGGTGAGACGCAGTCAGCTCGTAACAGTGAGCCAAGCGCAAACATCAGTCATGTCATGGCTCGATCAGCAACAGACAACCAATAAATGGGCTCATTGACTTATTTGGTGCAATCATGTGCGTTTTTTGTGCTCGTTGTGTTTTGTTTTGTTTAATAATATTGCTGTTGCCGGTGAATTTGTGCGCAGTTTCAAGAGTTGTGATAGAAACATGTGGTGGACATTTGGGACTGTTAAAATTGTTTCGCAGTTTTCTTCATTGTTCTGTATTGATGCTGTTCTGTTGTTAAAGAAAATTCGTGTTTTTTTGTGTTTCTATCTATCATTTGCTTCGTCCCTTCGCTCCCTCGAATCAGATGTCATTTGGTTTTTAAATGATTTTGTCTTTTGATCAGCTGCAATTCTTCTATTCCTGATTAAATTTGATATTGTCTTGTGTTTGTGAGAATCGTCAGTGCAGCACCGGTTCAGGTCGAATTTTCGAATTTTTAGACTTGAAAATTTGTTTTTGCTATTTTGATTTTCACGAGATTAATAATGTGAATTAAACTTCTTTCGCACACACACTTTGAGTTGTGTGCAACGGCGACAGTCGTGCTGCTGAGAAATGGTTTGCGGTATTTTTCTGATGTTTTTGTTCTGCGAACAAGTGCGGCTGTTCAAAGTCCATTTATTGTGCGCCAATAACTCCAGAGCACATCTTTTTACGTTGAACGTTTTCAACGTTGATTTTGGTTCCTAAACTTTTTTGTTTTGTCTCAATGATAACAATTGTTTTTTGGTGAAACAAGTTTCAGTTGTTCGGTATTGCATCTGTTAACTGGTTCGTTTTATCATAGATGATGTTTCATTGCGAACTTTGTCCTGGCAAATGCTGAAATTTCTTCGGTTCTTCTGTGGGTCAACACACACTGGTTTAGACGGCTTTTCGGTTTTTTGTTTGGTTCACTGATTTTGAAAACATCTCGTTTTCGTGTCATAAGTGATGTTACTCAAATGTGATTTCGGTTGAATTTTACGAGATGAGGCGTGCGATTTTACAGTTGTCCGTTTATTTCTTCGTTTTGTACTGAAAGTTGGTTGAACCGTCCTTAATTGAGTTCTTTACATCAAAGTTGTTTGTTCGATCAATTTATCGAGTTTACAATAAAATATTTGCTCGTTATGTCGTGGTTTTGCTGAACGGCTTTTTTGTTGCTTCCTTGGAACAACGTTGGAAAGCAAACGCCAATTTTTTTCTCGAAAATGCGAATGGACTTCCTTAACTGTTTCTCAGAAAACAAGAAACGACTTCATTCACGCTGCGTGCAGGTATTGTACCGCTAATCAACGCATTGCCCTTACTTCAACAAGGTGATACGCCAACATTGGAGGTTAGTCTGATAATTCAGCTTTTGAGGCAATCGAATATCTTTCGACTATTTTTATACAAGTTGGTCATTGGTTGTTGAATTCTACCAAATTCTGCAGATGGATGGCAGTTGTGCGCAAGAGACGGCGAAGTCCGAGTCAATGGACACCAGTACGGTCACGGAAGAGCAAACACAAATGCAGATAAACAGCGGCGACATGAAAAGCGACAAGGTGCGGGTACTACTGTTTTCTGATTCCGTTTTCTCATGAATTCAATGTCGGCACTTTTTTATTGTTGTTTTTCAGACAGCCAACCGTAGCATTGCCGACATCGACAACACACCATTGTCAGTGCTGTTGTCTGATCTGAACCCATTGTGGGACTCACTGTCGCAAACACTCTCACTACTCGACCATGCTGACGACCCGAATGCGGTGCTCATACTGAAAGAGGCCTCTGAGGCATTCTTTCTCGTGCACACTGACTCGCTCCGGCTGCAACAGGCCAAAGACAGACTCAGTAAAGAGTCTGCCAGAAAGCACGATGTTAGTGCTTCTCTAGGTTTATTATTCGAGCATGTTTTCACCAATTTCGAAAACACTCAGCTGCCAAACTCCGGTGGCGTGGTGATGAGGGATGGTTTACGATCTCATGGCGTTTCCATAAGCACTGGACACCACTTATCTAAGCTCAGTTTCGAATGCCGCTGGCTGATATTTACATTACATCGAACAAAAAATCCAGCAGGTTTTGAAGGGAACCAGTGGGAAAAACCAGCGGGCAACAACGACAATAGCTTCGCAGAATGGCGTACTCGTTATAGCGCCGTTGTTCTGCAGTGTGCGACATTGATTTTTGTGCGATTGCTTTTGCAACAGAGCGCCGCGACAGCAGCGCCGCCCGAGACGCCGGTGGCCGCGGGCGTGCCTTCGGTGGTGCAGCAGACACCGTCCGTCTCGGAGACGCCTTCAGCCGCTGCGCACGCCTCGCTGCCAGACGACGTGAAGAAGATGCTGAAGTTTGCCAGTGCGTGCTGCTGCTAGACTGCCTTTTGTAACAGACAACTTTGTAGCTAATAAGAAAGAACTCGAGGAAACTGGAATTTTGCAAGGTGTTTTTTCAAAGTTTTCATGTTTAAAAAAAGATTTTTAAGATTTTGCGGAATTTTTCACAAAACCTTTTCCAGCTGATCACCGCCGAGTGCTGAACCAGATACTGAGACAACAGAAGGACCCCCTTTCGGACGGTCCATTCTCCGTGCTGACCGACTATCCACGTCTGTTGGACTTTGACGTGAAACGAACGTACTTCGAACGACAGCTGAAGCAACTGTCGGAGCGGCACCAGTTAGTTTCGACTTGTCATTCATCAGTTAGTTTTGATTCATTGTTAGGCAAAGTGACATTGTCATTGTGTATTGACCGTGAAAGTTATTCCGGCTTAATGACAACAGACATTGCTGGTGTCACTGTGTATTTTCACTGTTCCCAAAAGCCCAGCCACCGTTCGCATTTCGATTGCAGCCGTGAAGACGTCGCCATTCGCATTCGTCGTGCGTCCATCTTCCTGGATAGCTACCGCGAGTGTTTTCGTCTTCGGCCGGAACAGTGGAAATCGCGGTTCTTCATCGTGTTCGAGGGCGAGGAGGGCCAGGACGCTGGCGGACTGCTGCGCGAGTGGTACCAGGTGAGCTGACGACCATTGTGCTCACGAGTGCCATTGTTTTTGTAGTCGTTTTACTCGATGTTTCGTGAGAAAACAAGCAGAACAGTTTGGCTGGCATTTTCGCTAATAATAGGTCTTCAACTCACTATTTTTTGTTTTACCACACTTTCAGATCATCACACGCGAGATCTTCAACCCCGACTACGCACTGTTCATGACGTCACCGGGTGACCGTGTGACCTACATGATCAATCGCGCCTCATACGTCAATCAGGAGCATCTGCAGTATTTCAGGGTGCGTCTGCTTGGTTTGTTCACATAGTATCGCAATCGAATTCAATCACTCACAATCGCAAAAATGCTGAATCGAAAAATTGCAAGTTTTGCTGTAACAGTTTCGCCTTTTTTAACACTCTTTTTTAACACGCCTGTAACTCTTTTTGCTCAGTCGTTTTTATTTCCAGTTTGTGGGCCGTCTGATTGCAAAGGCAATTTACGACAACAAACAGTTGGACTGCTATTTCACACGAGCTTTCTACGAGCACATCCTCAACAAACGGGTCGGGTGCGTGCGTGTGGTTTTTGCTGTGGCTGAGCAGGGACATACGAAAAACTGGCACCAATCACCAAAGCAATGTTGTTATTGTTGTGCAGCTATCGCGACATCGAAACCGAAGACCCGGGTCTGTTCTCGTCGCTGGAGTGCATGCTGAACACACCGATCGACGAACTCGGCTTGGATCTCACGTTCACGTTTGTCGTACGTGCTTTTCAGTCGTGTTTCCGATGCTTCATCAAACTCGGTTCTTTTGTCATTTCTGTGCATTTTATCCTTACCTTGCCGTCTTTTTCAGCACGACGAATTTGGCGCTCGATCAACGTGTGAACTGAAACCGGGTGGCGCGCAGATTCCGGTGACCGATGAAAACAAGCGGGAATATGTCCAGCTGCTGTGTCACATGAAAATGACCGGTGCGTGCATTTTGTTCAGTGACGCTTTTCAAGTGATTCGTTTTGTCATTTGCTTTTGCACGTAAAGTGTCTGGTGTCAAATTGAGCAAACGCAGCATTTTAGAGTCAGTACGCCAACAACTGGATGCTTTTCTGGAAGGGTTCTACGAAATCATTCCGAAACGACTGATTGCGATTTTTGACGAACAAGAATTGGAGCTGTTGATCAGTGGGCTGCCGGAGGTTGACATTGATGACTTGCAGCGCAACACCGACTACAGAAATTACACGAAGGAGTCACCGCAGGTGAACGGGCGGTTCCGTAAAAGCACATCGTATTTCGATTTCTGAAAATAGACAGACGTTGGCTCAATTAATGAATAAAACTTTCAGTTCGAATCACCAAGGGCAGCTTTCTTGTGTTGTTTGCAGATCAAGTGGTTGTGGCAGGCGTTGCGTGGCTGTGCGCAAGAGGACCGCGCCAAGTTCCTGCAGTTCATCACGGGCACCAGCAAAGTGCCACTGCAGGGTTTCGCGAACCTCGAGGGCATGAACGGGCCGCAGCGTTTCTCGGTGCACTTGGACACGCGCAGCACCGACCGGCTGCCGCAGGCGCACACCTGGTTCGCTTTCCATCAGTTTTTTTCTCTCTGTTTATGTTGGCGTTTTCATTTGTTTGTCGCGGTTTGGTCGTTTCATTTCGTTCCGTTTTGCAGCTTCAACCAACTCGACCTGCCCGCGTATGAGTCGTTCGAAAAGCTGCAGAAAATGCTGATGACCGCCATACACGAGTGCACGGAGGGATTCGGCTTCGCATAGGGTTTCAAGTTCGAAACGTTCCAAGCAAACTCGGTGTGCTGGTGTACTGCAAACAATTCGTGTACTTGAATGTTGTTGTTGTTTTACCAGTTGTATCGTTGGTTGCTGTGATTCATGTGCCGTTTGAAACCTTTTTGTCAACACGTTTTGTTCATTCTGTTGTGGGCGTGCGTAACCATTATCTGCGTATTTGATCAAAAATAAAACCTCTATATTTGCGTTTGGAATCAAAACTGTACATGTATCGTATTGATAATAGCTGGGATTTGCAATGTGACTGGTGACAATTCGCAATCGCAAAATGTATGTAAATCGGTATTACAAACATTCCTCAAAAACACTAAAAAATGGTGTCATTGACACGACAAACTCATTTTCAGCAGTCATATTTGTGCAAGTTCCATCAGTCAAGTACCACTCAGAACAGTCTAATGGTTGGTACCACTGAAAGTTAATGTGCTGATAGCTTTCAGATATATCACAAAAAGATAGCAATAAAATAATGGGTAAAAAGGAGAATCCCATCACTGAGGAGGCTCGGTTCGACGCAGCAGCGAACGAACAGTCGCAGGGTGTCGATGAAGCTGAGCCAGCTGAGTTTGACCTGAATGAACGCGATCCACACAAAATAAACCAACATTTGCGGGTAAACGAAACCGCATTTGTTTCACGACTTTGTATCAAGCAATTCGGAATTTTATAACTGATCTGGTTGTAATATTCAGTTGACATTCACGGACATCATCGCAGAGCCAGACAGTGGCTCATACAGCCACGATAAAGTATGGACGCTCAGCCACAAGGTTTGCCGATACCATTATGTTTTATGTTCAAATGAATGTTTTTTATATTTTTGTTACTTCCGTAAAAAAGACACCAGTTTGCCAAAAGTGTCAAAAGACCTAAAGAATGATTTCACGTCAACATTTGAAAGTTTCAAAAAAATGGTACATTACAATCAGGTTTTCACCGGCAGCAAAAGTCTGTGCTACCGAATTTTGACGTTGTTCTGTGCGATTCCGATTGCTTGCTGCCTGGGTTGTCAGTTCGCATGTCTTAGCTGCAATTACATCTGGTATGGTATACTTGTTCGATAAAAGTGCACAATAATTGTTTGGTGAATGGATCGTAGTTGCTGATTGACAAATCAAAAGTAATTATGTGTGCTGCAGCAAAAATGCGTGAAGAAAAAATGATTTATCTGTTGTGTCCAGGTGTGTGACTCCCGCAATTCGCATGTTCGAGGTGGCCATGGTGTCTATTCGACGGGTGTTTTCGACCATCGTTAAATCGCTGTTGGTGCCAGTGTTCTCTGCGTTCGCTTATGTCGCATCCAAAATTCGTGTGATGCACATTGACAAGAAGGTGCCCGTGGCAAAGTTTGTCGATGAAATTTAGACGTGCTTGCAATGTGGCGAAGCGAAAAGCAACCGCTGAAGATATCAAAAAACTCGAAGCGGTTTTTCTCTCGATTAAAAATCTAAAACCATTAAATGTAAAAAATATGCTGCCGTTCACTTTGTAGCGTTTTACCCATTCAATGTGTTCAACTTACCCATAAAAAGACGTATGGCTGAAACTCTTGTATTATGTCAAGTGAGATTTAAGTGACTTCGCAGAAGTTATATAATTTTGACGGCGAGGCTTTCTTCATACGTGGTATAACAGGTTTTTTCTGGGTTTAAAAACAATTAATTCATTGGCAATATTTCAACGGTTGAACCAGTGACATATTGTACTTTTTGAAAAAGTTTGGAAAATTCGTTGCGTATTTGTTGTGTTGGTTTTCTTTCAGGTTTTCCCGTTTCTTGATTTGCGTGAAAAGTTTTCAAATTCAAAAAACTCTTTGATTGATAGCAAAGCATATACCAAATAATCGTCACTTTTTTCACTCATCTTGCATTCATCATTTTTGATTGCAAAAAACCGATCTAAAATTGAAAAGTTTTGTTGTCCCTGGTGGTTTCGACCCTTGCATCATTACCGCGACGGATTCAAAGCGGGACAGCCTGCCACTGCGTCATCCCGCCTGACAAGAAAAGTGCGCTAACTGAGGTGTTACTACCGTAAAAACTGCGTATAACAAAAGTGATGTTTGAAATTTCTTTTTCTCAAGTGGTGATTGGTTTGTCATTCAAACCCGTCACGTTTTTATCCGTTTTTATTCATTTTTCCTGCTTTGTATCGACAACTGGGACTTAAGTTTCATAAAACTTAGCAGTCCAATAGTGCTACTGCTACATGACAGAGCCCCTGATCCTGAATAAAATCATGAAGCATCACAGTAGCGTTTTTTTTCACGTGAACTGATTCGCCAATGTCTGCTCTTCAACATGAAGTTGGAAAATTATGTGTTGATTTCTTTCAGTGGTGTGGTGTAAGCACTAACTTCAACTTCAACTTCAACTTGTATTGAACACGCAGTACCACCTGCAAAACACATGGTGAGTACTACTACTCCTACTCCTAAGTTTTTTTTTTAAACTGGCCCCTGCAGTTAAACTGCTACTCCACTCAGCGCAGTACATGTACACGACGCCGCCACGCCTATCCGCCGCCTACCGCTCCCCGCCACTCTGCGAAATCCAGCAGCCAGTTCTTCTGACAGATTTTGGATAAAGCTGGACTGGAGTTCGAAAGGAAACCCAACCCGACATGAAAGTTTGCAGGCTCCACTCGCTGCAATTTGCGGGACTCCAGTTCGCAATGCAAGAAGTTCGCTGTTTGCGGTTTCGCCAGGTAGACGCATACCCGCTGGCTCGTCAGTGCGACGGACACCAGTCAGAACTGCCGAAGCTGTTTTACCACAGACAGATCTTATAGTCTGGGTAAAATATCAGCGAACCTATGAAGACCGTTGAGGTTTGATTTGAGGACTACTGTAGAATTATTAAACTGATATAGACTGGTCGTATGCTCATGAGTTATTATGCGCTGCATGTTTGGTAGGAAGGATGGCATGCTCGTCAATGGCAAACCACGAGTTGCAATGTCACACGGTCACACCATATGGCCTGATTCGAGAACTATGTAGGATATGTTGTTGTAAGACAAAGGGATGCAGAACTGCAGAGCTGAAACCTAGAATAATTCAAGTTTAAAAAACCGTTATGGTGCGAAAAGCTTGTTTTCAACGCAGCGCCTGTAATTTGCATCAAATCAATCATGGGCAACACAGGGAGCCATTGTATTACAAAGAGCGCTGACACTGCACTGCTGGTGTGGCCGTGCAATGCAGTGTCGTCTCGTCCCAGCCCGTACCCACATGCCGCACAGACATCAAGACATGTACCTTGTCTGTGTCTGTGTGACCGCAGTCTGCGCTGTGTGTTGTGCACTGAATGTTTCACATCACGCACACACACGCACAGACAGATGCGAGTGCTGCGGTGACTGCGCTCGCGCTGCTGCTGTGGTTTTTTTGGCCGTTTTCACACACAGACGCACGACGTTCACTGGTGTTTTCGCCTCTTGTTCACTGATGGCAATTTTGCTCGCTGTTGCCGACAAAAAAAATCAGAATATTCTATCCACTTTTGCGTTTTTTTGTTGTTGCAACCGGCCTTCGCGTCTTCTCCCGCTCGCATCGAAGCGACACGCCACGGATTTGTGTTGTTTCTGCCCGCGTGCTTGCCTTGCACGTTCTTCGTGTTTTTTCAAAACTCCGCGACCGGCAACAGAGAAACTGAATTGCAAATTTCTTTTTCTGTTTTTCTTTGCAAAACCAAAAGGCGTTCGCAATAATTCGTTTCTAGCGCCAGCCGCCAGCCAGACTGAGGACCGGTTGCAGCCGTAATGCGAACCTAATTTTCATTTGGAGCTCATTGCAAATGTGTTGCATTTCGCCTCACTTCACTTTGCACAGTGAAAGGACATGCTAAATCCCAGAACTGACCATTCTTCGGTTATTTCTTTCGTTTCTTTGACTTTTTCCTCTGAAAATGTTGAATTTCAGGACCTGCACCAAACCAGCCAGTGCCAGCAGGCTTCCGAGAGTTGTAACTGTCGGTTTAAACCCAATATATAAAATGAATAGGTTCGGATTGAGTTATTGATTTGTACATGTCAAACTCACCGCCGCCGATTGAAGCGCCTGCTGGGATGGCGTTCTGGGATGAAGACGTCAGCTGGGAGGTACGCTTTGCGGAGTGGTTGTTTGGGGCTAGCCAGGCACTTTACTGGTGTTTGGTTTGTTGTCAGTCTGCAGAAAACCAGAACAGCATTGTAACAGTTTTAAGTAAAAGTAGTAAAACTGTAACAGAAGACGGCACGCAAAGTTGCGTAACTTGATTGAATTTGTGGGCACTTCTGCCCGGCATAACTTCGTCGTTGTGATACAACATCACTCACCGCAGCACCTGTCGTCTGTGTCCAGGACTCCGAACGCTTCGAAGAGGACTCGATCTGTTCGTGGTTGTCCGAGCCGGAATCGTTGTGTCAGAACTGGCGTGGCTGGTCGGCGCGTGCCCCGAACGGCAACGCCGCTGTCGGCTCGTCGGCGCACCACGGCGGCACGCACCACCACGCACAGAACGCGAACGCATTCGCACTCAGCTACACGGGCGGCATCGCGTCAGGCACCGTCGGCGGGACGATGGGCGCCTCGGCAGCGCCGTTCGTGTGCTCCGCAAACGAACCACGATTTGAGAAAAGTGAGCCGCGTTGCATGTAAACACATGAAAGAGCATACAACTTTCAGTGTGACCCCTTAAAAACGGTAAAGAAATAACATCCTGCTGAATGCATTTGGCCCCTTTCTAGCATTTTAATAGCTTGCCTCAAAGTTTTTCCAATTTGCGTCCTTTTTTCGGCTGACGGATGCAAATAACCTGGCGGTTTTGAAAAAAAAACCTGTGTTTTAAGATGGATTTTATCCGGGTTTCTGAACCGGTGGGGCGTGCGTGACGGAAACTACAAATAGAAAAAAGTTGTGAATGGAATACTTTATTTACGTTTGAAATGAAAGTGTTTGTCAGGTTTGGTTATTTTATTGCCCCTTTTCGTCCAGAGCTACTCAGTCTGCTCGATCTGTCGGCTCGCTGTGTTGCCGAGTGCTGGTCGTTTGAGGAAATGGAAGCGTTCACAAGCAATTATCCGCTGCCCGTCACCGCCGACGCTGGTCGGTTTTCTGTGTTCTCGCATCAACATTCATTTGCCTGTCGCTATAATTCAGTTCATTTTGGTTGCATAATGAAAACTGTAAAAGGAATGCAGTTCGTTCTTCGTTGGTTTTGTGCTGGTTGTACCAACCAAGACAGTCAGTGTCTGAGACACTGTGTCTTATTCTACAACAGCCAATCGGTCTGCATGCCCAGTTGGAATGGCAACAACAACAACAACAACATGATTTACAATTCGCCTATATTGCTTGTTGTTTGCTGGCTGAAAGTTTGCTGACCGATAACAGACGTTCAGGCGGCAGCAACGAGCGCGAGCATTCAGTGAACGTGCACACTGCGGGCGCCTGGATCAAGGCGATGGACGAGGCGCACGTGCAGACGAGACTCGGCTATTACTGTTTCCCGAGCCACGAGGAGGACATTCGATTGTACAGCTGTCTGGCGAACGGCTCTGCCGATGAGTTCCACCGAGGCGAGGCGTTGTACCGAGTCAGGGCGGTGCGCGACTTGATACAGATTGGTGCGTTCGCTTGCATCGGTTCACGGTGTGTCTCCGTGGCTTCATACTGTTTTATCGGAGTTTCCGGCTCTTATGCGAAATAAATTGGACAGATGGTGGAAGCTTGAAATTTGATTTTGAGCGTTTCACACTCTCAGCATGTTGCCGTATTTGTGCATTCTAGGAATTACATGATGAAGCGTTTGTCAGTATTTGATCAGATCTTTCATGTTTACTGTGTAACAATGTTCGTTTGCGCAGGTTTCCACCTCACGGCCACCGTCTCATCGAACACGTTCAATGCGACCAGACAGAACAATGCGAACGCACTGCCCCAGAACAACAACAATCACAGCAACAGCAGCATGGGCGCACCAGTCGCTGCCAACAACAACAACACGTACGCAAGCTGTCGTGTTGCAGTCACTGTTGATCGGTGCAAGATCACGCGGTGCACTTGCAGGTCGGTGCTTCAAAAATTTAATGGTTCTGTGCAGTTTTGGCTTGAACCTGATTACAAAGGAATAGATGTGTTTTTTTGGTTCGAATTTCTAAACCGTGTTCCAGACCTGCGTTTAGATCATTTGGAATCAATGGGTCATCTGATTTTCAAGGATGGACGTGTATTTCGCATGGTATCCCTTGAAAATCAAAAATCAGTTGACGATCCATTCCAAACCAATTACATGAACGTAACCTTGGAATGGGGTTTAGCAGCAGTGTCGCGCCGACCGGAGCCACTGATCTCGTGTTTTTCATTTCTGTTCAGCGGCTGTGCGAGTCACTGTGGTTCGCAGTCCTCGTGGTGTTGTCACGTGGTCGCCATGTGCCTCCAGCGGATACACCAACCAGACGACTGTCAATATCGACCGACGGTCGGCGAGTCGTTGTTGCGGCTGCGGCAACCGGAAATGCTGCGCAAATTCGCGCAATATCTGATTGCGGAACTGCCGCGCGAGGTATGTCTGGGCGAACCTGTGAAACAAATCCGTGCAAATTGTTTGTTTGAATCTGGCATGCTGGCAAATCGAGCCGGTCAAACCAATCATTTCAGCCAAATTGAAAAGCTGCCACAGTCAACTGATTGTGATTTACAGTTCGACTGTAGATCTGTTGATCGATTGGAGTGACCACCGTAAGATCACATGTGTAATCACTGATCGAGTGTGCGCATTTCAGTTCCTGCCGACGGCGCAGCGCTGGCTGGACCAGTGCCTCGACAACGAGTCGTCGATCCACGCCATCCATGGTGCGCCCGACCCAACGGCCTACACGTGCACTGACGACACGACCGGCTGGTGGTTGGATGAGACAACGCTGAAGGAAAACATTCGCAAGATTCTCCTGAAGTTCTGTGTGCCTGCACCGACCGTGTTCAGGTTCGCGTTTCGGCAGTGCAACTGTGATGATGATTGGACAGAAATGGTGTTCATTTCACCATGAGACGCAACCAACAGGCCCGTGTGACGGTGTGTTGAAACTTGCGCCACACCGTGGCACGAGAACGAATGGTGGTGAATTTGCAGTCGTCTGGTGAGCACGCATGTTTGAGATTGGCGCAATAGTGAGTAGTGACTAGGGATCGAGCCGGTTCCGGCGCCTAAGATTGGATCCGGATCCGGTCCGGATTCCGGCGCAAATTTGCCGGATCCATCCCTAGTAGTGACCACGTTCGCGCACACTGTCGCACGGGTGCATGAACCAAAGCAAAATGTTTCCATTGCCACCAATCAGCCTTTGCATTCATTCAGTGACGTGAACTATCTGTCAACGAATCAACCGGCCGTAGCGACTGAGTGGCAAGCGCTGCTGCGGCCACTGCGCAGTCGTGAGCCGGAGGGACTCTGGAATCTGTTGAGTATTGTCCGCGAGATGTACAGACGCCATGACGTCAATGCCACGAAGCTGCTGCACATCATCACGGAAAAATGTCTCAGCTGTGGCCAGGTCAGTTGAGATGCGATTTTGTGTGCGCACTGCTCATACAGCGATCATTCTGCCAATTGGTTGGCATGTGAATTTGAAACGCTTCACTTCGGGCCGCGCACTTCAAAACGTATTAGATATGATCAGTATTTTGGAGACAGCAATCAGAATCAGACAAACAATGAGCAGAACTGATTGTTATGCAGGTGCTGTTGTGGTGGTACCAAACGAAGCTGGCGCACTCCGGCAAGTACCCCCTGATGAGCACGTCCGTTGGCGGCAGCAAGTCGGGGCTCGCCAGCAACCACCAGAACGCTCAGTACTCGTGCGCGTCGCTGTTCGATGAGATCGTGGAGCTGTGGCGGCTCGCTGCCTTGAATCCACAGCTGCCAGACGCTGAACGACAACAACTCGCGTCCGTGCATCTCCGGGCGTACCACGTGCAGGTACGCACACATTTGCAATCAGCTGATTCGGTGGTGGTACACCCTAGGGTTGGTAAAAAACCGGTTTTTTATATTGCCAGGGAAAAAACCGTTTTCTTTTCCGTTTGAAAACCGTTTTAAAACCATAAAAAACCAAATGCTTCCCAGCTCCTAAACTTTTCCAGAACTTGGCATCTTGAACTCTCCTAAACTTTCTAGAACTTGGCATCTTGAACTCAAAATAGGAAATACATCAAAATTAGTGATTTTGAGCAGCGTTAAATGCTGTTTTCGGCATACAACCGACCCAATTTGCTATTTTTGCAACCAATGCTGCCCAATTTTTTGTTTCAAATCAAATCAATTTCGCTTTAATTGGTTTCCAGGGCAGCACGTTCAATAAATTAAAAACAAAGACTGGGCAGTGACCGTGTAGGTGTGGCGGGGAGCGGGGAGGGACGGTTGCAAGGAGACCGGATAGCTGACCCCGATTAGGGGGCGAGATTTGCACAACTGCAAAGTGAAACCGGTAGCGTACTGCGTTCGAAAAATAATATTTCATCAGTTACCCTTTGCAAATCGACAACATCGTCAGTCAATCTGCATATGCACTTAGTTGAGCAGTCACCAATCACCTTGTCTTCATCGTATTTCACTTGACTCTTGCCACAAAAGCTTCTGCAAAATGATGCTTCGCTAGTTCAGTTCAACACAGTTCACTGCACCGTTTTTTCAAAAATATAATTTTACATTTTATCAATCAAACAAAGAATTGTGACTTTTGACCACGAAGTTTGAAAATTTTTAAGGTAAAAAACCGGTTCTTTATTTTTTCAGGGAAAAAACTGAAAAAAGGTTTTAAAACGGAAAAGAAACCGGTTAAACAAGTGCTGCAGTTCTGATATACCGAGTGTAAACCAGGAAAACATTCTGCAGGTGGTTGAGAAGATCTGGGCGATTCTGAGTCAATCGGTCGGCGTCTCGCAGCCGGTCGGCGCGCGCGCTGCCTCCACGAACACTTCCGGTGAGCATCATTGGCCGTCTTGTCTCGCGCTCGCTTCTGTTGTGTGCTATTTCGATTATAAATTCAAGAAATATTCACACGTTTTCAATTGTTTTGCTTCTGCGTTTTGCATGTGAAGAAGAAATTTTGCATCTCGCGGTCAGGTCTGGTGCCAGCCGTGCCCGGTTTCGGCCGGCTCACGCCCGACACTGCGCGTTTCGATCTGGAGACGTTCGGTGGTTTCGCGGACGCGATCGCAGCGTGCCACATGGACTGGCGACAGACGGCTGCCATGTTGCCGCCGACCAGCCCGCTGTCGATTGAGTGCGGTCGGTTGGCGTTGGCCTGTCCACTGCGCTCCCTTCTGACTGTTCATTTGACTCGTTCATTTCACAGTGATATCTCCAAGTAAAGCAACCGCGTTCGAGTCATTTGCAATCGCTCGTCAATCGTCGTAATGATTTTCAAGCGTCTGCAATTGAAGGCACTGTAAACACAAAATTGCTCTTTGAAGATCGGATGACCGTTTTGTCATCTCTCCATTGCGAATTGCCCGACCGCAGCTCTGGAACGGTGTTTATTGATTTTCTCGTGCGCAGGCGGTCAGGCCGGTGCGCTGTCAATGTCAGCGGACAGCCCGCGAACGCTGTGCGCCAATCGGTCGCCATTCTCGCCAGCAAGCAGTCTGCCAATCTTGAAGGACAAACACATTCGAAAGTATGCCTGTCTGTCGATGTCTTGTCGTCACTCGGTCACTTTCAACGCGAAAATGGGGACTTTTTTGAGGACAAACACACAGCACTGATCAGAGACAACTCTTTTCTTGCCTCTGAATGCAGAAAACGTCAATCCCACAAGAATTTTGTTGATGTGTGAATCTGTCCAACCAAGTCACCATCATCATATTCTTGCAGCGCAATGAACGCGTCGAGTTCAAGTGAGACGATCACAACAACAGCGCCGGCGCAGCAGACTGCCAATCAGAGTCAGCCAATGAACAGCACTAATCAACCAGTGAGCAATTTCGTTGATCAATGGCCATTATCGCCGCTGAGGGCGCAACAACACGAACAGCAGCGAGCACGGCCAATGCACGGTGTGTTGTTGCACGCGGCTGAGCAGGGCAGCCAGCAAACGTTCAGTCATCCATCAGTGCTCGATCACGAATGTGCGCCGCCAAGCAGCCCCGAATCAGGACAGGTTCGTTCGTTTTTTGCTTTTTGCAAACTTTCTAATCGAAAACTCACGAGATTCAGTGCTGTTTGTGTTTATTTTCGGCCTATTTACATGTTGTTTGCAGGGCAGCAGTTCACCGCCGCCGCTGCCGCCGAACGCCAGCGCAGCGAACTCCACTGAGCACGCGCAGCATTGCCAGCATGCAGCAGCACTGAACGATGGTGCGAGCAAGGCGGCTGTGCTCTGCGACGACACACCGCGGCTGTGTGACAACAACAGCAAGCACGTTGTGCTCGTCCGCGAACGGCAACACCAGCACACCCACAACGACCGCTCGTACGCCCGTGTGGACAGTGCGGCTGCGGCGATGTGCGCCCCACACAACACCAGGCCGCTCAGTTGCAGCCCGCCACCGCCGCAGATGGACGCGAAGTCCGCTGAATTGGACTATTTGCTGGGCATTTACTTGGCGCAGGACGACGCGAACAGCGACGACCAGCCGTCCACCAGCCAGCCGGCGTCGTCGCGGCCGCACGGCAATGCGCCTCCGACGGTGAGTGCACGTGCGCACGCAGCATACTGTGCACGTGTGAAGTCTACTCGGAACACAGTGCACTCAGCACAAGTGCACACATACAATTATAATAGCACCACCTGTGCCGTCCGTTTGTGACGATGCAACAGTACTGTGTTGTAACAGGAGTGCAGTATCTGCCGACTAGCACTTACCATAGTAAGAACAGACCAGAATGAAGTTCAGTTCAGCCCAAACGTGAGTCTGTTGCAGCAGTCAACGGCCGCTTGCCCGTTGGCAGGCGTACACCAGTCGCTGGAGGCCGTGTGCGCAGCGGCCAGTGGCGGCCAACACGACACGTCGTCGCAGTTGAGCGATCTCTGTTGGGCGCGCTGCGAGGCGTTGGACGCGCACGGCTTCGTCGCGGACGCGTCACGCATCGCCGTGCAGCTGGCCGTGCACCTGCTGCAGCACCCGCCCGACTTCACGGCAGACACACCGCCGCCGATCGCGGCGCCCGTCGCGTTCACGCCGTCCAAGCACAGCTCGGGTGGAAAACGAAAAAAGAAATGCCCGCCGGCGTCGGCCGCTGCCAGGTGCGCCACACACTCGTCGGTCACTTGTGCACTGGCTGAATTCAGAAGCAGGCAGATTCTCTGTCACAAGCGGCATGATGCATACAGCGTAATGTGGGAATCTATTTGAGGAATGCAGCCAATGAGAACATCAGCGAACTAGATAGTAAATCTGACCGTGTGACACTATAGGCTTTTTACCAGTGAAACATAATGTTTGAGTTTTTGTCAACAAACGTTTTCACTGCAGCTCGGATTGCAATTCGGTGCTGATCCCGCACCCAGCGGCGATGCACCAGAGCCGTCTCGCGTGTCGCACCTTCCAGCGGGTGCTGTTCCTGTTCGACATTCTTCTCAAGCAGCCACAACAGTCGCAAGAGCAAACGAGCAACAACAGCCAGACTGATGCAGCCACGAGTTCAGGCGCTGCCGCGTGTGTTCTGGGTGGCAAAACGCTGACGGCAAAACAGCTGGCGTTTCGCATTGGACTCTGGGCGCTGGAGCTGCCACGGCAACCGGCCGCCACTAAGTACCTCGAAGTGCAGATGTGAGTGGTGGGGGTGGTGGTGTGAAAAGAAACTGGAGTTGCCATTTTCATTCAAGCATAAACGGAGCTTTTATGACAGAGTACAAACAGGCATTATCTAAAACACGATGTTTAATCGACGCTCCGGTTTCGGCCAGTTTCGCCTGAATTCATGCCAAATGCGGCTTGCATTTGCTGAAATTTGAACCAATCGTGCGTGACCGCAAGCCAACCGAAGCCATAACTGACCAGAACGAATTGTCTCAGGTATCACCTGGAATCGGAGATTGTGAGTGCGCTGCGTCGTTTGGACTTGGGCGCCGTCGAGGCGAGTCTGCTGCGTGATCGAGCCGCTAAGCTGCGTGACACGGCGTCACCACGCACCGCGCAGGTGTTGCCGTTCTCACTGGCGCAGTTCGTCTTCGAGACGTTGGCGTGCAACCACGGACTCAGCGTTCTGTACAGACAGGTCGGTGGATACTCTCGCATAGTTCAGTGCTACTCAGCGTCTACTTATTCTTGTTGTTCATTGTCGCCACTGCGCAAGGGTGTCACACCATGTTTTTCACTGTCAGTCAGTCGACATTTGCGCCCCATTCAGCCCGAGAACGTTCACTCGGACGCTTGTGCACTACAGATTAGTTGTGTCTACCCAGAAGGCTTTTTCAGCAATTCTATTCTTAAAAAACCGTTCTCAAGACTCCCAATTTCCTTGTTTCGTCAGGCGATTGACGAGCAGCTCGGTTTCGACGCGGCGCTGAACGCGCTTGCGATGAAGTGTCCCGTCTCGGAGGCGGAGCAGCCGATTCTGTGCGAGAGCACACGACGCCAACGTGGCGACCTCGCGTTGGCACTGGCCGTCCGCTACAAGGATACCATCGAGAAGCTGGCACTCGTCATGGACCGACTGCTGGATCCGTCGATGCATCGAATGTACCAGCACAGCGTGTCGAACGCCGCCTTCTACGGACACGTGCACCACCGACAGGCGGCCTACAATGCTGCCGCGGCCTCGCCAAGCAACGCCGCCTCGCTGCTCGCTGTGCCGCAAATTGAGGTCCGTTCTGTTGGGGCTACTCGTCTGCATCGTTTGTTTTGTGGAAAACTGTCGTCATTTGAAATGGGTCATTTTGGACTGTTGCGGTCTGCGCACCACCAACAACAGACAACTATAAACCACAGTGCTTTTGTTTACGCATCACTGCATCTCGGTCATATCAACGTCTGTCATCTCATTTTGCAGTCGAACACAAGCAAGCAGCAGCAGCTGGACGCTGACGAGCAGCTTGCGCAGGCGCTCGATGCGGCCGCGAATGTGCGCAGCGTCGCCTCTGGCGCTCGGGCGTCCTCGGACGATGACACCGGTCGGCGTCACGTTTTGTTGCATCCATTCGACCATGGCTGGCGTTTGAGTGACTCCAGTGAACGTTCATAATGATACAGCCAGTGAACGATTGCAGCAACAACGAGTCGCAGTCACGTGTCGCGCGACACTTCGCCACGCAGCTCGGTGGCTACGGACGTCACGTCCGACGCAGACACGGGCACCGCCAACAGCAGCACGCACGCGCTGCTCGTGCACGCGAACGCCGCCATCCGGCAGACGGAGTCGATGCCGCAGTTCGCGTGCGTGTCCCAGTTGGCACTGGCTTTCGCTTTATGCTTTCTTATGGTTTCTCCTAAACTCATTTCTTCAAATCCTGGGTAGTGTATCTGCCCACTCGTTACATCGACTTTTTTGCTTGCTTTCATTGATGCATTCACCAATTTCATCAATAATCATGTATTTCTTGAGTTTTTTTGCGACATCGTTTTGTTTGTTTGCATAATGGAAGTTTTGTGATTGTGTCGTTGTGAACTGGCCGCGAGGCTTACAAAAATAAACGTGATTCTGATTGTTGATTCATGATCACGTCGTTGCAGCCACCGGCACACGTCCTCCTCCCTGAAGCCACTGGCCACCACCACCAGTAAGACGGTCACCTCCGCACGCGTCTCCCGTCGCCGCGCACAGCCACCGTGCACACCGAACCAACCGTGCGAGGCACACGCACATTACATGACCGAGCTCGCCAAGCGTCTGCTGACCGAGGCCGGCGGCTCGCACTCGACGGCCATCTTCAACGCGCCGCCGCACGTGCCTCCCGCACCGGTCGGCGGTGGCGCAGCGGGCGGCGCTGCCGTTGGCGCCAACATTGGGCCGCACAGGCAGCTGCACCTGTGTGCGTTCCATATTGGCCTGTACGCGTTGGGACTGCATAATCAGGTGCGCACGTCACGTTTGCTCTGAACACGGTTACGTTTTGGAAAAGAAATGCAGGCAGCTATTTGTAAAAACCTCGAGTGGGATTCGAACCACGTCGCCTGGTAAGCCGACCAACGCCGTAGACCACTTGACCACTTAAGCGCTCATTCCTCGGCCCGTTATTGGTGTTCTAATTGCGTTGTAACGCAAACACACATGAACGTGTAACGAACGGCTGTCACGTTATGCAGGTGACACCGAACTGGCCGAGTCGAACGTACAGCGCGCACGTCAGCTGGATCAGTGGGCAGGCGACGGAAATTGGACGCACCGCCATTCGAATCTTGATTGACACCTGGCAGAATCATCTGACGCCCGCCGAAGTGGCGAATCTCGCTGACAAAGCCTCGCAGGGTTGGTTGATTTGATGACGCTGGGGTTTGGGGGTGAACGATTGTTATTTCAAGTGCTTATAGTCAATAGTAGGCGATTTCGTACCCTCCGATGTCGTGATTAGTGTGTAGTTTGTGTAGTCCGTTTGTGTTTCTGCTATCGTTAGTGGCACCATTTTGTCCTTCATTGGGCAATTCTACCTGGTGTCCGTCGTATGCCGGGGGTAATGTACCGTGGGACGCGTCTATTCTAAGTTTTTTTCAGCTCTGCGACTGAATTCGTTTGCAGACGCTGATAGAAAACCAGTTTCAACCGTTATGTGGCAATTTAAAGTGGCCTGCCGCCTGCCCTTTTTAGGGGTAACTCGGATCACTTTTCCAATTTTGAATACCCGACTTTACCATAGAACCGTTTACCTATTCTATGCGCGCATTGAGTCTCGGGACCAAAATAAAAGACCATACCAGGCGAAACAGCCACCTTGTGCGTTCATGTCAGGCCGCGAGCCGGGCACGGTGCAGGCGGCAGCGGAGTTGGCGTTGTCGGCACTGCCGCACGCGAACGCACTGAATCCGACCGAGATCCAGCGTGCGCTGGTGCAGTGCCGCGAGCAGAACACGCTGATGCTCGAACGCGCCTGTGTCGCCGTCGAGTCGGCCGCGAAGGACTCCGACTACGGCGTCTACCCGGAGACGCTGTTCATGGTGGCACGTCGCTGGCACGAACTCTACACGGACATCGAGAAACGACACCAGGCTGATAATAGGTAGATCATGGTGGCTTTTACGAACGTGCGCCACTGAAATGACTTCAGGTGCTCCAAAGTGTCATGCCAGAATAGTAGTCCGGGTTGCTGCGCATGCTGCAGAACAAACGATGCCGTCATGTTGGTCTGACAGTTGGACACGTTCGAATAAGTCCAACTACACACACATACATCGCATTGACGTCACAATCGCATCGCTTAGAGTGGCTCTGAAGGCAGCAGAATGACAAACTAAATGTGACAATTTGTCACGCAGAAATCGCCAAGCGGCCAGCAGCACCAACTCGCACTCGCCATCACCGGTGGTCGCGTGTGCCGCAGCGTCCGTGCCCGCAGCGCCGCCGTCCGTCTCAATGCCTGCAGCGGCGATGCATCCGCCACAACTGCAACAGGTTTGTGGGTGCTTGCACCGGGCACAATTTATGGTGGAAACAGCTGGCGTTGGCACTTGTGCAAACAAACAATCGACAGTGGTGTGTTGGTGGGGTTTATGTGCGTACATACGTATTTCGAATGACATTGTTTCAGATGGCACCAGCCCAGCCAGTGCTGTCCGTCGCCGCGCCACCGCATGCGCCAGCTCCGTTCAACATTGTAATGCAACACCCACAACAACAACAACAACACCAACAGTTGTTCGCGCTGAGGGGCGCTGCGCAATACCCGATGGGGCCGCCGGCGCCACCGCCGTTGCATCATGGCCTGCAGCATTTGACCATGGTGCCTCCGCCGCAAATGGCGTACGCGCCGCACCAAGCGCATCTGATGCAACAGCCGCAGCAGCACGCGCACTTCCAGCACCACCAGATGTATGCGCTCATTCGACCGGGTCAGTCAACAAGCGTCGTGTCTTGGTAGTTTTGAATTATTTAGAAAAGGTACATTGCAACAAACTGCTAATTGCAAACCAACCATTCCAGGCTACTGCCATGCTCCCTACACTGCACCGCCGCCGCCACAACAACAACAGAAACAACAACAGCAGGCATTGCCGTTTGTCGCTGTCTCCAGCAACCAACAGCAACAACAGCAACAACAACAGCAACAACAACAGCAACAACAACAACAACAACAACAACAACAACAGGCGTTCCTGCAGGCCACCGGCGGCAGAGCGCTGCATCCTTCGCATTCAGCGCCCAACTTGGCGCCGCACCAGCAGCCAGCGTCACAGGGCGGTGCACACCAACAGCAGCCGCCACAGCGGCAACGACATGCACACCACCAGAGTCAGGTAGCTGGCACGTTTTGATTCAAATAGCACTTGAAAAGAACATTATTTAATTATCCCCCAGTGGGTGGTTGGCAGACATTCATTTATGCAACACCTGAATACCTGAATTCAATTATTGAAATCGAACTTGCTGATTTAGAGACGGAACAGTCGATGAGAAGACGTTTGTTTCTTTGCTCCATAACTCTGTTCATTTTGCAGTCTCATGCTGAAGAGCGCAATGGTAACACTGGTGGTGAGTCGCACACGAAATACGTGTACTCGGCATACAGGGTGGGCATGTTGGCCATGGAGACGATGGGCAGACGCATACACGACGACCGCATGTACATCAAGTTCAGTCAGGTACTGGCGCAGTATAATCGGCTTTCAGAACAGGCTTTTAGTCAGCTTGCATGGCATAATACACTGGCTGGCAGCGGTGTCTCCAGCTCAAAGCGGCCGTGCATTCTGAATGCGGCTTGTGCGGCCGCTGACTTCCGACAGCGCGCAATGTTGCCTTGCGTTTCAGAACCCGCCGTACGGCGACGACGTGCTGTGGCTGTTCAACATCTCGCAGAAGCTCGGTCCGTACTACGCATATCACTTCTGTCTCAGCGCGGCGCAGTCGGTCGTCAGTCCGTTTGTGCTCAGCGAGCTGACCGTCGAGGCTGCCCGGCTGTTCCCGCCGCCTGGCAACAACAACGCGCCAGTGATTCCGCCGTTGCCAACGCCGACTTTTGGTCAGTTGACGGAATGGTGCTTGTGGAAAATCAGCCAATTTGTGTAGTGAAGGTTTTCTGTATTTCTGCTCGGCAATCATTGTATGCAGAAGAGGAGATCCTCAGTGATTGGTTGAGTGATTTTAGTCGACGCATTGTAAGGGTCAGGCATATGCACAAAAGAACAGTTTCAAAACCAGCTGGGCACACAGCCAAGATGTGCCCTTTGAAAAACGTTCGTCAAAAAAACAATTGCAATTGTCGACTGGGTTTCCAGGCAACATTGGTAACACGAACACGAGCAATCAGAGCAACGCCGGGGGCTCAGCACCGACCACGTCATACACGCCGAAGCTCGCAAGCACACTGAGCGCAATTGCTAATTCCGGTTGGTATCCATTCGGTGCAGGCATTGCCATCGGGCGGAGTCGGTGCCACACAAAAAACATGCTTCACTTGATCACCAAGTCACCAATCAGCTAATTGCCTGTAATTCAGAGTTTGACTGTAGAGTTGTTGTGGGTGGCAGCATCATGATTCACGATGCAGCCACGCCACATGCAACCGCAAAAGCCGTACTACCAGTGTAATCCGGTTACAGTGTCAAACCGAACCAAAATAAAAAAAGCCGAACGCGCAGCGGCTGATGTGTGAACGGACGGTTGCAGGGCATTCGCCGGCGGTGCTGCAGCTGTTGCAGCGATGTCTGCAGATGTTCTACACTGCTGCCAACCAGAAGCTGTCGCACGCACGCTTCCAGGCGTCCGACGTCGAGGAGGTGTGCAACCTGGTCGCCACCGCCAAAGACGCCTTCCACAAGCATTTGGCTGCGGACACCGCGCAGCAGTTGTTTCAGGTGGGCGCGAGTGTTTGCAACTGTGCGATGCAGTGTTCGCTCGAGTTTGGATTGATTCAAGCAATTCAGAAACGGAATGGCAAAATGCGAACAACTAATGACTGGACATCGTTGTGCGTCTGGTGCACTTGCTAGATTGTAATTTGTCCTTTTCATGTTCGCAGGACTACGTTATGCACATGCGTCGTCAGAAGTCCTGCAAGCGAGACGTGTGGAATAAAATCTCAGCCGTTGCGTTCCAGAAATCATAGCGATGCGCCAACGGGATGGAACAATTCGACTACCTTTTTTGCTACGTCCTGTTCCCACCCGTCATGCATCGATTTTTAAGTTTTTCATTTCATTTGCCCAAAGTGGGCAACAACGGATCTTCTGTTAGAAACTTTTTGTTAGATTGTAATGTTCTATTATTGTTTGCGTTTGACTATGTAAAAATTCGGTAATTATTTTGATGTTCAAGTGCAGCAAACGACGTATGGCATTTTACTTCGACAATATCCAACGTTTGCAAGAACTTGAAACGGACGCGTGTTTTTATTAAAACCTTGTTCATTTAGTTCAACTAACCAAAACGTTGCTTAATTCGTTTTATGTTTTTACAGTGCACTTACCTACCTTAGTATATTTCTCTTTTACCATGATATCTTGCTTGTTGTCTTGATCGTTTTTGCTTTCTTTTGATCCGATCAAGTTTTCCAAAACGAAAATCATCATTTCTTTGAGCGTTGTTTTGTTTATTTCGTTATATTTGGTACTTTTATGGCAAATGCTTCTGATTATTTGTTTCACCCTCTTTAACAGTATCTTTATATGCCAATTGTATTTCGAAAACTTTCTATGTATAGTGACGTTTTTGTGTCGAGTTTTGACTTTTTTCTTAAAATACGTGTTGTGAACCGCTCTTTAAACTTCAGGTACTCGTTTTTCGATTTATATTTATCAGTGTTATTTATTCAACATCTTCTCATGTTGCTAATTTATTTATACTAAATTAAACTTTAAAATATACTTGTGTGCGTTGTGGCTATAAAGTTTTTCAATGTCATCTAACATTTTTGTTTCTTTTTATTTGAAAACAAAAAAAAGAAAAAAATCAGGTTTTGTTGTCACCGCTTTTTGTTTTGTCAACCAAAAAAGTTGTATGATCTTTTCAGATTATTTGTAAAGTTATTCTAAAATTCTTACCTTGTTTCTAAAGGTAAGATATGATGGAAAGTTAGGCAACAAAACTTTTTTATTTGCTGTTTTAAGATCGGCTTTTTCAGAATACCGACCCCCCCCCTTAGGCACAGTTTTTGAAAAGTTCTCAGATTTTGACGAAATTAGCACCAATCGAACCGCCTCAATGCGCTGAGTTCAAAAATCATACTTGTTTTTCAATTTGACCTTTTTTATAGTCAAAAACAAAGAAAAACCGTTTTTTTTGAGCGACCTTCAGAAACATAGCTCTAGCTCGTTTCTGCTTCAAGTTATTAACAAAATTCAAAAACCAATCGATTTTGCTTGTGCTCACGCACATTTTTCACTATAACATTGTTATACAAAAAATGCTGTTTTATGCTCTAAATTTAAGAAAAACTTAAAGAGTTTGTGGTTTTTGCTATGTTTAGGCACTTTTAAAGCGAGAACGGAGTAGGGTTGCTAAGTAATTCTGAAAGCCCTTAAAAAATGCTATATGTATGCAAAAAATAAAAAAAATCGATTGCCCATTAAGAAGTAACGAAGCATTACAATATCGGTCGCCCGCATGCGTACAGGGTATTTCCTGGTATGTCAACAAATTGTAGAGCAACGGAGACAAAAATCGAAATATGGGTATTAGGGCAACTTTTTGCGCTGAATCCAAAAAAATGAGTACCGTTGCGAAATTTTGCTACAGTAACCCAATATTCGCGATTTTTGGCTTTTTTTTGGCCTTTTTGGATTGTTTCTGGTCCGTGTGGTGTTATATCTGAACTAATCAAGCCAATTTTAGTATCAATCGGCTCCCCTTAATAATGCAAACAATTTCCATTGAGATAGCGCATCTGTATTGTGATTACCGTAACCCGCAGAGCATGGTTTTTACCTTTTTTAACCATTTTTAGGCCTGAAAGTGACATTTTTAATCCCTGTAGTGTTCTAGTTGTTCGAATCGAATCAAATTTGTATCAGTCAATTACTCTTGGTCCGGCAAACAGCTTTCATTCAGATACCGTAACCATAGCTTGACTTTCGTACCCCTTGAAGCACGGCATTCTACCAAGTTTTCACCATTTTCAGGCATGAAATTGGCTTTATGGTCTATGCAGTGTTATACTTAAGCGAATCTATTCAAACTTAGCATCAATCGACTCCCCTTGACAAGACAAACAACTTTCACTCAAATACCGTAATCCTTGTTTGACTACCGTACTTCATAAAGGACGGTATTTTAGTAA